>PNEN01000057.1:576-21016 GCA_002933655.1 Cercospora berteroae | reverse complement strand
CAGATCACAGCGATCTTGCAGCTTCTGGCGGACTCGCTGGCGATAGTGCTCCTGGTGTTGATGGGGAGTGGTGCAGCAGTGAAGCTTGGTCGAGGAGATTATGACATGAAAGAAGCTTGCTGCTGACAGACCGAGTATTACTCGTGAGAATCGTCTCTGAGAAGGGAGATCTTGAAACACGAAAAAAGCGAAGCTTGTTGGAGTGAGGATTGCCATTGTTGGAGTGAGCTTTCTGCAAGACGTCGGTACATGGAACAAAAGCTTGCGGAAAAGAATGTAGTCTTTGCAAATTTTCACGAGTTTCGTCTCTAGTCTCACGTATGCGATCACGACATCACGAGGCGTCTACTATTTCATGCCCTATGGAACTGTCATTTCATATGTGATATGCCCGCCATGGGACGTGGGATGGTGTTTCACTTTCCATTTCATGTTCAATGGTGCTGCCATGTCATGCTTTGCAGACGCTCTGCTGCGTATGGCATGCCAGCCATGGGACATGGGATAGTCGCCCATCTTCCATTTCCTCACTTACCTCACCACGAAATACCGTTCAATAAACTCAACTTATTGTCACATCTGCTGTAACCAGTCTCCAACGACAGAGGCGCTTCTCTTCGCACGCAGCAGCAGGGTCGCAACCTCACTGTGCGCGATGTGAAGTGCCCAGTTTGATCCATGCTTATCTGCCTTCAATCCTCCCGCTCTTTATTCTTTTTCATCTGGATTTTCATTCATTCCACGAGCAAGCGCTTTCTGGGGACCAGGTGGGAAAAGATGCCCTCTTCTTTGCCCAATGAGAACAACGGAAGTGTTCCGACAAAAGAATTGTCTACGGCAACAACAACTAGAGCCGGCCGGCCGTGTGCCCGATACCTATTTCCCAAGTTTCAACAAGTCGACGATTCGATCCAAGCTTCACATCATCATACTACATCATCTCTCAATGTCGAGAGCAAAGTAAACCTCTCGCCATGTGTTGATTCTGAACAACACTCCCAAACAACATCTGCAGTCAGCGCAAAAAAAGCTCACCCTGCTTGCTGCTGCACACCCGTTGGCGAAAATCCCGCCGTATCCAAGTAACAAATATCATCATCCACCACGAGGATGACTTCTCCGCATCCTTGCTTCTCACCACAGTCAAGTCTTACCCATACACACAAAACGACCTCACACTACGCTCAGCAACATCTCCAACTGGCGCCCCGACCTCTGGTGCTTGCTGGAGCTAAGCCATCACTTGTTCTCAACGCCTGCCGAGGACGCTCGGCAGGTGAGGTGATGTGATTCATTGATGGCTTTTCCTTTCCCTCTTTCTGCAGCAAGTGAGTGAGTGGTGGCCGGCCCGCGAACTTACGGTGCGTTGTTGGTCATCGGAAAAAATCCTGGCTTCTATTTTTCCACTCTCCCAGCTGCGGCTGTTGTTCAAGCAGGAAAGAAAACAGTGAGAGCGAGGGAAATGAAGACTTTTTTCTCTTTCGCTTGCTCGAGCAGGCAGGCTTGTCTTGCACGCTGAGGACGCCGGCCGTCTTCGCAATACAATGTGGAGGAAGAATGATGAAGGAAGAATGATGAATGAAGATTGATGAATGATGAATTAAGAATGATGAATGAAGATTGATGAATGAAGAAGAAGAGGGAGGTGGAGAAGGAGACCCCAGTTTCTATTCAAATCGATCGTGGCTCAAACAAGAAATCGACCGGGTCGGAAATCTTCATTTCGATTTCTACACGGATGATGGCCAACTTTGGACGCCTTATTCGACGAAACACACCTTCTGTTCTTGAACGGATCCCTATTACATTCGGGCAAGCCTACCCGGAAAATCGTTCATGAGTGATTCGTCAACAATCGACGAGATGCGACAACCAGAGAGGGAGAGAGAGAGAAGAGGGCATTTGTCAAAGAAACGCCCTGCCTGTCTAAAGCTGTCCTCCAGGCAGGTCGCTCGCTCCAGAGATCTCCGAACGAAAGTAAATGCCCGATCCCGCCTACAAGTCAGGAGTGTTCGAACGCTTTCAAGTTCGCGCCGACCTTCTTTGCCGCCTCCCCCTCCTCGAGAGCTGTGACGCTATTGCTGCTGCTCCACCGTATCTCTCTACACTATATCTATTGATGAACGACAAACACACAAACCAACAAACCAGCCAGTGTCAGCTCAGCCAGCCGAAGCCCCACCCGCTCGCTCAGCCCGCTCAGCCAGCAGCCCAGCCAGCGCAGATGATGATGATCCCCAATGACTTCTCAGGCCAAATTTCGTACAGCAGCTATTGCTGACCAAGCCACGCACGGCCCCAGCTGGATCCACTTGATCCGCAAAAACCAGCGTAATGACACACGCAGCTGGAGAACGGAGTGATGGCCCGTTTGATGGCCTTGGAGCAGCGAGCATCCGTTGTCCAGCGTACTGCCTTCATCAACAAGCTTCCCCTCATCCCGCCTACGCAAGAGAGCTCGAGAACGAGGCTTTTTTTTTTTTTTGGTTTTCGTGCGCGCTCGCTATGGCTCATGAGGACGAGGAGACAACCCAAATTTTGTGCTTCTCGAAATTGTTCTGCGAAAAAAAGGAAACCTTGATTGACCTTTGCAGGATTTGGCGATTCTGAGGGGGTGGGATAAGATAGGGGGAGGGGAATGTGGAGTCGGGATGTGGAGGAGACAGAAGGGTGAATATGAGGCTGTGAGATGAAGTGGAAAATGATAGCTCGGATTCATCTTCGTTAGAGACGTATTTGCTCTCTGGTGAAGGCCTCTCTTGCTTTTGCATAGGCGGACGCGTCTATGCATGGGAAGAGGAGGGGGATCACGAGCATTGCGAAAGGGAGAGAAGAAGGAAAAGTGATGACGGAGGAAATCCGAAATCGTATGTAGCTGTCGTATCGTCTACTGTCTTCGGCAGATGTGAGCGCGTGGCAGGAGGGTATGTTGATCCATGTTCCACGCCTGGCAGACTGTCGTGCTGCGCTTCCCACGGCCCATCGCCCGCCTCCTCTTCCGGCGCGTGGATTGCGCCAAACTGGTTGCTCGAGCGGGCGCTGCATCAGCGCGGGTGGAGGCAGCGGAGAAGGCGGCGAAGCGGAGACCATGAGGCGGGCGTGGGAGGCTGCGATGGACATTGTGTGCGGCGTGCACGGCATGGCGGAGATTCGCGGTGGGAGGAGCGGAGGAGCGGCGGCAAGAATCGCACTGCACGATCCTTGACGCGGCGCAACATTTCTCCGTGTCCCAACGCTCTGGTTCACGGCTCGCCTTTTTGCTGTCCACGCAACATGGGAGGCACATCGAGACGCTACCTCCAATGCAACGCCTGGATCGACCCTCTCTACTCCGCCGTGCGCCATTCTGCACAGCGCCTCCTCTCGCCATTTCCCCGTTGTACCTCACCAAGTCACCATCCCTGCCTGGCACTGCTGCAGACTACTCGTACGGAATTCGATCTCCCCTCCTGCAAAGAGCTAGGCGACAGTGTGGGGCCATGGCGGTCGACAGGCTGTAAGCCTACAGGTCCCGAGCCGGATGTCTAGTTGGACACGCTGCCACATGCATTCAACGAAGCAGAGCTCGACAACATCAATCGTCCTCAGATTTGCGGCACTGCAAACATACCGGCGTAGCTCGCTCATCAACGTCTACCGGGATCTGGTCTCCAGATGTCGTCTCTCCGCCGGCAACCTTGGCCATGTCATCCCAAGGGCATCAGATACTCCGGGAGCACAGCCGCTGTGAACGACAATGCAGCGGCCAGGTGCGGCCGCGGCAACACGAGACATATTGAGATCAAGTGGTGATGCGATGGTGTGGCATGATGGGGACGGCCCAGACATGGCTCGCTCCATGGAAAAGCCACATTGCACGTCCAGAAGCGATCAGAATGTCGTTATCGATGAGAAATGACACACTCGATGTTCATTTCTAGTGGTGATTATCACCCGGATTATCGGCCCAGGACTGTAGATGGGAGAACAAGGCACTATATACAGCTCTGGAAACTAGGGCGCAAGCAGCTGCTGACGAATGATCTAGACACAAAGGGGAGGTCGATGCATCTCGTGAACAACGGCGGGAACGTGATCTGTCCCTGCGAAACAATCTGTCACATCTTGTTTCCTGCCCATGCCATCTGGAAGCTTTCCTGGACCAGACGATAGATTTCGGTCCCGCCCCTCGACTAACTGCGCACACGATGTCCTGCGGATCGTGACACGTGTCCACATATGATTTCACATTGACTTTTCATGCTCCCCCTTGGATCCGAGCGAGCGCTGATCTCCATTGCCTGAGGGCTGTGGGCCGGATTTCGAAGGTGAGTTGCCCCGCAGAACCCAGCTGAACGCGGGTATTTCGATTGATCAATAGTCGTCACTCGTTGCCGCCTCATCCATTGGCCAGTACCGTATGAACGATCTTTGATCCAGATACCATAGGTACAACAGCGGCTGAGCATTCGGGAAAAAGAGAGTGCTAATAGGATAGGCCTCCGGCGTCTTAGTCCTGGGATCTTCACAGTCTTTTCTTGAGCTATGCGTCGATTGTGCACTACCAGGAGAAAAGGATCAGTGCATGCACCCATTTAGTCTCAGACCCGGGAGAGGAAGAGCCCAGGCATGCTGCGGCGCACGCTTACTGCAGGTGCGGGAGAATTGTCGCACCGGCGAACCATTTTCGAAGCGACAACATCACGCATCGATAAAGGCTCACCTCGCCTAATTCCACCTCTATCTCAGCACCCCCTCGCTGGCTATCACCACCTGCACGTAAAGAACGACTCCAAATCAACATGCGACACAGTGCCCCGAAGCGCCTACGAGCAATGGAGGTAAGCCGAAGACACCAGCGATCAACCGATGAAGGACACGTTGCGCATGCTGCTCCCGGACCCGCGCGCCCCGTACAACATCCACAAGGCATACTGAAGGTCGGCGAATCCCAGCCCGAAGCTCCTGTCAACAAGCGTTCAGAGGCTGGCGTCGATCTCAAATCGCACAATTGCCACTCGGCTTCCAGATCCAGTTGTCAAGCCCAGAGGTTGACAGCATGGCATCGAACTGGCTTCTCCCGCTTTCCGCGACCCGCATCCTGCGGATACAACTGTATATTATACACAAGCCGTGAAGGTAAAGCATCTCTGCATGGCGGCAACCTTCCTGTTCATTAGCCAACGTGTCTAGAGCATTGACAGCACGAAGGCGGACCGGGCTGGAAAGCTGATGCACGCAGGACGAATCAAAAAGACGGAACGTGGTGAAGTGCAGGTCCCGCCATGTTAGAGGTGTCAGATGTGCAAGCAACGCCGCCGCAACTACACCGTAGAGGCACAGAAAGACCTTCGAGCGCGCATTCTGCGATTACAAGCTCGAGGGCACAAACAACTTGAACTATGTGAGAACATTACTTAACAAGTATGCCAATCTAGCCGAGAAGAAATGGAAGAAGCAGCCATCCTCGCAACGCACAGAAATTATAAGAGGAGTTATGTTAGAAGGCGGCGGTCTTGGACAAGTGCTTAACAAGCTGTTATCGGCGATGCAAAAATACATGCATAGCCCAAATAAGGCACGAGATGTGATACATTCGCACGGCAGCGGTGCGTCGAGCCCGAGTTACGCTTAGTATGTTCGACCTACATAAAAATATATACTCCGCATCTCCTGCTACGTCGAGTGGTATCGAGTATTCTTCTAGCTACTAAGCTTCCTAGTCTCTGCTTGCAAACTAGCTCCGGATGCTATACTAAGACATATCTTTTCTTACTACTAAAATGGAAAAACAAAGCTTTCCTCTAGCTAGCTCCGGTTCTGCAAAGTATATAACGAGTATATAGAACGCACTAGCTAGCAGAATAAACGCAGGCTGCGACTAGACTCCGTTTACCCTATTAATAGACAAGTAAGTCTATCCTATAGAGAGATAGTATGTCGTTATGCGGACTAAAAGATAGGCGGGATTTATAGGGTAAGTAGCGTTAGTTTCCCTTCGAGCTAAGCTAATAAGTTAATTAGTTTACTAGAGCGTTAGTATTACTTCTACGCTACGGGAAGGATGCCTATAGAGTTATAATCCTGCCGGACCCGAACTATTAACCTATAAGAGAGGATTATATAGTCTCCTATAAGAGAAGTAACGTAGTCCTTATTAAAGAAGATCTAACTTCTATAGACGAATTCTATTCCTACGTTATAGGTAAGCCCGACTATAGTCGCTATACGTATTACCTATATCGACTAAGCCTCTATAATTCGAATATCCTACGTATAGAGTAGTCCGAAATAGCTATATCCTACGGACGGCTTAGTTTATTAAGCTCTAAGGAGAATATATAGGGATATATAGATTAGTAAGACTAAGTTCCGGTAATAGTAGTTGTTATCTATCGGAGCTTAGCCTATTAGTTAAGGAGGATAGCTTAGCTTAGGTAGAGTATAATCTTTGCCTACTATAAGTTAGGCGGTCCGCTTATAGAATAGTATTCTACTTCCGTAGGCTCTATAGTATACGGAGCTAACGTCGCCTATAATAACCTAGCGCTAGAAGATCGTATATATTAGCTAGCTAGGGAAGACGATAGCTCGATAGCTTTATATAAAGAGTTAATTAGACGGTTAACTAAGGCTAGTATAACGGTAAGCTAGTAAAAGAGATTAGGCGGCACGATAGGTACTTATAAAGTGCGAGCGGCTTAAAGGGTTCTAAGAAGCTGCTACTTTAACTATATAAGCGCTATAGCTTGCTACTAAGAGCTAATGCCGCTAGATCCTAGCTTATAAAGAGATCTTGCTATAGTAGAGAGATTATCTACGTCTACGTCTAATAGAAACTCGTTCTCGAAAGCCCTTTTACTTATAGCCGCAGTTTAGTTTTCCTACTAAATATAGGTTCCGCATATATCCTTAGGCTATCTATATTTTCTTTATAGCTATTTATTTGGTTAGGAGTAGTATATCGACCGCGGATGCTATAAACTCCTCCTCGAGTCCTATTAGCTAGCTGTCTCTATCCTCCGTAGGACGTTCGTACTATACCCTAACCCCTATTTACGAGAGGTAATCTTACTTAAGTTTAGACCTCTAAAAGTTAATTCTAGCCTAAGCTTAACTAACTATAGGTATAGCACTAGCGACCGAGTATATAAGAGCAGCTATAAAAATTTCATCTATGCTATACCTACTCTGCAAGCATACTATACTACTGCCCCCCCCCCTCCTGCGTGCCTCTGCAAGCTTTGAGCTATACGATTTACTCCGCAATGAGTCTGATCCCGAAGTCCGCCGAGTGGTGCGTAAGTTCCGTCCGAGCGTGCACCGTAATAGGCTCGGTAGGTCTGGCTCCCAACCGTCCGCATGCCTACAACATTACTAGTCTTGCTTAAGTACTTAAACCTATACGCCTACGTCAACGCTGCATCTAAGTGCATTGAGAGCCCTGACGCTGCAGAGATCCGCTTTCCCTTATTGTTGCTAGACAAGAACCGCTTCTGCCGAATCATTTCTCGCCGCAACCTATCCGCTAGAGACGAAGAGGAGCTCTCCGGTGTGCCTGGTCTTATTGTACGCCGTATACAATCCTCGTCGGTGTACGAACAATCATTCGCACACGCGGAACACAAGGGTATAAGCTCAGAAGTGCGCAGGAAACTTGAAGCCTTTCGCACTTCCGCATCAAGAGCAAACTAGAGGCCAGCACACTCGAGGGCCACGGCTTCGAGTGTCAACGACGAGATCTACAAGATGGACGTGCTCAACGTCAACCGCAAAGGCAGCAAAACCGGAAGATTCAGCAACGAGCCCATTAAGGCACCGACATTGTACCACAGTTAGCAACCCCAACAACCCCAACTTTCGCAACAGCCGCAGTCTCAAGGACAGCCACCAGCATATCAGGGGCGCTCTCGCAGCCAGCGCGACCCCGGTCAGCAGCATGAAAGGCAACAAACATGGTGCTACCACGCCGTTCGCATAAAATGGCAGGATTCCAACTGTAGCTGCCGCAATGCCAGAACATGTGGTTGGAAGTATAGCGTTGGCAGAAGAAAGGATTGAACTAGTGCTAGAGGTTATGGAATTAGCGATCAAGAAGGACAAGGCAAAGGCCTCTACGTTAACCACCGACGCCAACGCAATCCGAACAATGATTAAGGGAGAAGACGCTGGCGTGACAGCCGCGGCAGCCAGGCGTCGCCGCATCGGAGGAGAAGAAGAAGAAGAAGTGGTTATCGGGTTACCAGAGCCGGACAACATTGGCGATCGTCCGATAAAGGCATCGAGGAAGAACGAGTCCAGCAACGAACTAGAGAAGATTTTGAACTCTCTCGTCGGCATACTAGGGCAACGACCTGTTGACGTGGAATGAGCCACGAACAAGATATGCTCAACGTAGATTCGGCTCAGCATGATGGACCTTGTTCAGGTAGCGACCTACTGGCGTAAGGAGACCAAGTGACAGTATCAGCAGCCACCTATGCATAAGCCAGAGAAGGCTTGGCAATCAGATACGAGCGATGAGATAGCAAAGCGAGCAGAGAGGGCACTGGCAAAGCGAGGGCTGAGGTCAGTGGGCTTTGAATTCCAGTTAGAGGTTCCAAAGATACCAAAGAACTTACGAGTATCAAAACCGGAGGCCACTGGAGCGGCGCCAACACCAGCTGCGACAGCTCAACCGGAGGAAGACATGATTGTGCACACCTCGGCAGGCGGCATGGAGACGGAAGTCGGTAGAGTGCACCCAGGCTGGTCAAATCAATTAATATATGGAAGAACCGCGACAAGGAAGGCCGAGCGTTCAGCGATATCCCCGCTGTGTGCGGACGACGGAATCATGGCCACGACCACGACCTAGAAGGTGAACACTGTCACACTCACGCGTTCCAAGTGTGGCACGGATCGAGTCTCGCAGATCAATCTTATTCACCCGCATCTACGACAGGCAATGGGGCTGAAGCTACCAGAAAAGCGCTGTAATAACGCTTCCTATGTAGATGAGAAAGACCTTGTGAAAAAGGCAGCCGGAGTTTATTATAGCAAGCAAGTCTATAGAGGGAGCTGAGGCTACAGTGCAGCGGAAAGATACTATTGCTGCTATGGAGACGTAATAATGCAAGAGCGCTGCCGGACTCAGATAATCTAAAGGATTATGTGGATTATTAAGAACAGTTCAACTTGGTCAAAGAAGCCACTGCAAAGCTCATCCAACAGCAGCACTCCGAGGAGCAAGACGATGAGGACGGGGCTCCAGCTATGGAGATTTCAGGGTTTGATGTCCACAGCTACAAGTGCAATGACAAGCGCGTCGACTTCCTTTTTCACTCATCAACATTGCAGTACTGGCCATGGCAAGCTTAACATACGGCGCGGTGAAGCACGCCGCACCATCCCTACCACTGTACAGTGGTCTGGGAAAGAAAGTCTGGCTCTCTAAGGCAGAATGCCAACAAGTCCTAGCTTGTACCATTATCGAACACGACATTCTTCGGTAGCAGATGAAGTTAATCGGTTATCAGCCAATCTTCGACGGCAAAACGCTGCTCTGCGCGAAAGCTTTAATAACTTCGATCTACCTGGTACTTACCGCGCGCGCCTTTGTGTTAATGTTGAACGCAGCGGTCCACTCTTCGCGGAAGTGTTGTCTAGTACTCGCCAGAATTGTGACTCAGCGTCGTGCAATTAGTATCTCGGCAGAGCCAAAACAAGCATGCATAAGTAATTGTGGCAGGAAATCAGAGAGCGCGTACAGCGATGGCTCTGAACTGGCGGACGGCGGAAAGACGTCGATTCCAAGCAAGCGATCCAGTGGATCTGAAGACCTCGATTTCAGCTCCAACCCCCTCCCCTTGAGAAAGCGCTGCGAAATATTCAAGGTCAATGATTGTGACGATGGCTTTTCCAATCAGGACGATAAGCTGTCTGCCGACGAAGCTATGTTCGACTCGGAGGAAGTCATTGCTGTCGCTCCGAAGAAGTCAAAGCCGTTGGGAAAGCATTTTCCATGTGTCCACTGCCCCTTCTTCGATCTTTGTCGGCTGAAACTGGCCGTCCTTCGGTCTCACGCGCTCTCATCGCATGGTCCGGTATCAGTGTTTGGACAGAGCTCAAGACAGCATGCTCAAGATATGGGGCTACTTCAAGAATGACACTGCTTCTGCCCGCGGCGAGAATTCCAGACTGACAGACACAACCTCGTACATTGGATAGACTTCATTAATACCAAGCAAACGACCCAACGGACCTGCAGAGTTCGAGGTTAGCTTCCTGTCCAGGCCCTCTCAAAAGCACTTTGAAACGTTCAAGATCAGAGGTCGCGACCATGACTTCTTCGATGAGGAGGATGATCAGACGGCCGACGAGGCCGGACCAGACACAGAAGGACTGACCGCGGTAGCTTCGAAGAAGCTGAAGCGGTTGGAAAGCAATCCAATGCATCCATCGTCTCTTCTGCCAACTTGGAGAACCTCCATCCGCTGCCTGAGAGCACCGCTCTCTTCGTCGAGCATGATCAGCTTCCCATCATTGATCGATCCTCTTCCGGTGAGACTTTTGGAAGTTGCAGCAAGCCCGTTAAACGAACTTTAGCAATCGAAATTGAGCAGCTGTTCAACAAGCGCTTGGATGAGCGCGCAGCAGCAACGATCTCGCGTGCCACGCGCGTCTGACCCTACAACTCACTGCAGAACGCGAGAGGCTGAGTGCTATGTTCGAGGAAGCTGCTGAGATGGCCGAGAGAATGCAGCAGAGAGAAGCTCAGAAGGGTGGTCTGGTGAACCCTCAAGCTTGAGAAGCTGAGACGAAGGATCCGACAGATTACCGATAGCAGCTGCAGGAGGATGGGTGGATACACAAGAGCCTCAAGGCTAGGAGAACCGCCAGCGGGAGAACGACTAAAGCGGATCAGTATATAGCGGACATTGACGGAGTTCCAATCACTCTGAACATCGGGGAAAACGAACAAATGGACCATGTCTTCAGTCCAAAGGGCGCTGGATGCACATTATTAACGCAAGAAGAGCATCAAGTGGCTGGACCTAGCAGTCGACAGAGTTGTAAAGGATCTACGTAACAACACTGACCTATAAGAACATCATAAACCAAGGGAGAATGAGATTAAGAACACGAGCCCCAGAAATGAGTAGTCTATAGGCCGTAGAGACATGATCTGTGACAGTTCAATAAGAGATTACGTGAGGAGATAGGTATGCACCTGGGTCTGGTGAAATTCCTGAACAACATTTTGGAGATCTAGGAACGGCGTAGCGATGATGCGCACCACATTAGCCGACGGACTACGACTCGAGCGTATGCCATCTTGTTTCATACCGAGTAGAAGTTTCCTCCCTTCCTTTATAGTGCTCTCACTCTCATCTCTCAAGTATTACTATGTCCCATGTTAGCAGGCAGTCGCCTCCTTGGATGCTGCACAAAACAAGTAACGCTATGCGAAAGTCACATCTGACTCTGCGTTGTCACATGTGTAGACGCCACGTGCCGCATGAAATACGATCAATCTAGCAGTACATCCTATAACGGAAGGTAGTACCTGCCCTCCTCGAGGACACAAGGCTCCAAAAGCGAGGCGGGATCGAGAGGTCGATTAAGAACCAGGTCCTGCAAGATCTGCAACGTCAACCAAAATAGCGAGAATGTAGCTACGTAGCCAAAGCAAGCAGAACGATATCTACACGTCCCGGTCCATATAGCCCAAGCGTGTTGCGCCGCGGAATAGACACAGCTAGGAGTGAGCCTCATTTTTCTCTCCCAAATCCTTCTCTCCACTATCTGACCTATCTTTATCTCTACAACTTTTACCCTTAAGCAATAGGAGCACAACGCAATCCCCCGTGCAAATTCCGCCAAGCGAGCCATCTCCATTACTTAACGATACTAGTGCGATCTTAGGTCTCTCCCGAACCTCGATAACGACTTGGAGGATCGAGCAGGTGCGTCTCTTAGGAATCTGTAGTCGACATTTAGGAAGTCGCTCGAGTATCCTTCGATCGATAGCGAGGCTGATTGTGTCCTATAGACTGCTCCTACCGTTATTCGTTGGCGAGCTAATCGACTGCTTCTTCGTCGTCGCATCCGGGCCTTAGGCGAGCCTATGGATCCAGTCCTATTCAGCTACAGACAGAAAACTGAGGAGTTGCACTAGCGCGAGCTTATAACAAAAGCTAGTTGTTGTCGACGTCCAATCGAACACTTACTAGCTTATTTGTTTGCGGCCGAATGAACCTAATTAGGCGCAAAGCAACAGCCGCAGATGGTTAGGAAGCACAGGTATGCCTCGAAATGAACCAATCCTGTTGCTAAATTAACGTCTTCGACGAATTATGATTAATGTACATCTATATAAGCTTTCGCAACAAGATGACAGCTCTTTAGCAAAACCTCTGCTAGGTGTGCCTTGGATTGGCTCATCTTTTGTCCCGGATTGAGCTCTACCGTTGCGCAATGCTCGACATTAGATGCCTATTAGCCATCCGGGAGTCGTTCACCTCGATTGAATACTTCATGTCGGTACTAAACGGATATCCTTCTGCTTGCGTGACTCTGTGCTCTGCCTGCAGATATGGTCGGCGCCGTTCTTCTTTGCCATAGTCTTCGCTGTCTTATATTCGCATTCGTCAAACCAATTAACACGCCGCTACACCAACCAAACCTTCGTTATTGATACCCTCATATATTGCTCATCCGGCCCCTGGCTTCGCGTGTTCTCGTGGACACCATGTCGCGATGTCGTGGGCCCCTCGTAACCGGTGCTTGCGTGTCGTTGCGACTTTTGCGTCACACCATCCGGGCTTTGACGCGGCATTGAAGGGTATTTGAGGAGATTCTCGTGGCAGGGTGTGCTGGGTCAATTAGCGAGGCGTTTGCAGAAGCCACAGTTGCTGGAATGGCCGCTATCGAGGCATGTGCAGCGCATGCTTGCAGACGTGCGCTCACATGTTTGTAGTTTCATGAGACCTTGTGTTTTCCGAGCAGCCAAAGGAGACTGAACGGAGGGAGCTAAAAGTTGATGTGGTGAATACCGCTTTCCTGGCAGGCAGAGTTGTGCCAGTATCCCAATTGTCAAGATCTTTTTTGACCTTCCTGGGATATTGCCAGTGGGCGCTCCGGCAAACACAAAATAAAATCCAGACGGCCTGACGAGGCTTTGATTGCAGCTTGTGCATTCTGCGCCTCTTCCAGGATGTGCGGAACAGCATATCGTGTCGCGGATGTCCTTGGGCACGGGAGATGCCAGGTCCATAGCACAGCAATACCAGGAAAAGCTGAGAGCAATACGAGGCGATTTCTAGAGCCAATTCGTCTCTTCTCGGACGGCTAGTCGCCCACTCATCGTACAATGCTTCAATAAACCAGACTGTGAGCGGGAATGTTCGCATTCGCGTGCGGGAAAGAGCTTTCAGCCAGAACCATCCCCATTGTACTCAGGGAGAAGGACACCTGCCGAGAAGGTCCTGAGCCTGGATTAGTGTCTGACGTTTTGCAAGGAGAAAGGTCATGACGCAAGGCCTGGAGTATTCTACCACCCTATATCTATGCTTACAGTGTTTCGTCCGACGGAGCTTGGAGCACACCTCAGCTCACTCGCTCGACGTCTTTTGCAACGTCTTGTGTTCCCCACCTGGGTTAAGCATCCAGGAGTATCAACGGACCTTGATCCCAAGCAACATTTCGTAGTTGATGTCTGCAACCCAGTCAGGAGAAGGATCTCTCGCTTCGTGCTTGTCTTTTCGCCTGCTATCCTCTGCCTTTCTCTGCCGCACTTTACTCTTCCTGGCTGCCAAGGACGCTGAGAGCGTTTGGAAAGGCGACATTATGAGGGCTCGAGTGGGGGAGGCTGCACGCGGCTCGCCAGCCTCATCCTCGTCCTCGTCCTCCACTCGCCCCGCTGATTGTACACCCGGCGGCTGTGCACACGATTGTTTCTCTACATTCGCATCGTCCAAAGTTCTTCCTGCTGGCATTGTTTGTTCCTCTTGTCTCATCTTTCTCAAAGGTTTGGCAGGCAGGCGACATCTGTTACGCGGCCGCCCCCTCCGTGCCCCGTCATCGCTATAGTCTTCATGTGCTGTAGCGGCAAGACTTGATCGTCGGCGCTTCCTTTGTACCCCGCTCGGCGGTATCTAGATCAGAGTAGGTACCGCTTGAAGGCGCTGGCTAGAACGGTCGCTGGAGGCATAAGAGCGGGATTGCTCGCAGTCGCAATTCGAGGCAGGAGTCTTGCTGAAACGCCGACAGAGGTCGCAGTTGATGTTGTAGTCGGGAGGAGAAGAGGTGCAGAGCATGACGCTGCACTCCTCGAGGCGCAGACGAATATGTTCGGAAAGTGTGCGTTGCTCGGCCACGGCGTGCGGGCGCATGTAGCTAGATGGAGCGCAGGAGGGTGCTCGCGGCCGACAGTGGAGCATGTCCGCGTCGCCGCAAGGGCATCGCAGGAGTGATAAGGCGCGTTCCATTGTAATTAGCGTAGTGGAAGCTAGATGCGGAGGCAGAGAGCGCTTGAAGGAGTAGAGAGGCGTTGCTAAACGATGAAGGTAGGGTTCGGGACGAGCCGGGGGGAGGTTCGCCGAGATGCGAATGCGAACAACCAGGCACGTCCAGCTTCGAAGAACAAAGCCGACACGTCGCGATTATGTCTGCTACGCAAGAGACCCGCATTTGTACGACGGCAGCGGTAGAAGGGCGACTGCCGACGATGCTGCTGCCGGCCCTGCCGAAAACGATAACTATCCCCGTTTAGCACGCCTAACTCTAGTTAATATTATCGCCCTAATAGCTTTTCGCCTTACGACGTAGTACCTCGACTTACCGCAATGCCCGCTGCATATATCTTAGCGTTTAGTTTAATTTATTGTCCGCATAGAGGATAAAGACAACGCGCCGTCGCCGGGCTATTTCGTCTTAAACCTAAGCGCGGGCACTATTGCCGGCGGTAGTATCTAGACTTTTAGATCGGAGCCGAAAGGGGTAGACTTGCTTCTAGCCGATCTAGAGAAAGGCCGATAGTACGGCATCTTCCCTAAGCATAGTTAATTCTTCTAAGATTAATTCGCTACTACCCTAATGCTCCGAAACCTAAGCAAAAGCGGCGAAGTATACTAAGGTCTAAAACCTATCGGCGCCGCCGGTCGTTTGCTCCTCCCTAGCAACTCTTTAATCTTAGGTCTATATCTATATAGCCTAGACTTTACTAATCTTCCTACTGCTACTATCCTCGAATATTTTAATAGTAGTCGCGCTATATGCCTTAAGTTTCCTAGTCTGCTTTTGCCTATACTATCCGCGTAGATCTAGGTAGTATAGGATCGGGGTTGTTCTTTAGTTAGTAGTTAAGGGCGGTGCGCAAGGATCTATTAGCATAGGCCTACGGATGCACGGCGGCGCTATAGTTATAGCGAAGCGGATAACTCTAGGAAGTATATAAAAAGGACCTCGCGAACGCCTATAGTACGAAGTCTCCTTTCTCCGCCGGTTCCGAGGCGAGGTTAGTAATCCGTAATAGCAAGTCTAGCGATTAAGTATCTGCTAATATAAATAAGTACTAATAAGAAAGACAATATAGTTTACCTAGCGCCGGACTTTAACTACGCCGCAGCTCTATCGGAGTTCTAGGTATAGAAATTACTAGTCGCGGAAATTATACTTATCCTCGAGCCCGCTACTAACTATACTTTGCAGGATCTTTTAGATAGTACGGCTCTTCCTAGTGCACCGCTTTCTATTTATAACATCCGTCGCGTTACTCTATAGTAGGCTTATAGTCTTACTACGATCTATCGGGTCCTAGCACTATATTAGGATATTAAGCTAGACAATTTAGGAATTACGACCCTAGGTGCTATAGTGCTAGACCTCGGACATATAATCGAGGGAGAGCGTAATAGGGACTATTATGCGGGAACCGTCTTATACTTAGCGCCCGAGGTTATAGCCCTAAAACGAAGGGAACTAGTACTCGAGAATCCCGTAACTCTAGGATTAGATTATTTTTGCACTTAGCATCTGTCTCTCGCTATAGCTGCGACGTCTGCCTCGTCTACTATAGGCGGCAGTTTCTAATAGAGGCGTAACTACTATTAGGCTTATAGAACTACGCGAGTAGCTGCAGTATATAGGAGCGTAGCTAGAACTGTCCGCTATTTATAAAGATCCCGAAGAGAAGCAGAACATTAAGGACTTATTAATACCGTTCTAACGATAATTAACCCTAACCCTAAGTATCGGATTCTAGCTATAGAGGTTATAGAGCGTCTCGACTAGTAGCAGTTCTTACTAAGCCCTTAAGGCAATTACCTTTAATCGCTAATCGCAGTAGAGCTTATCCTATAGAGCTTCTCGTTAGACTAAAATAAACGAGCTTAAATGCTCGTCCGGTTCCCTTTTTAATCCTACCTCTTCTAGCGTACTAGGCAAAGCAAAGTATAAAGCTTAAATTTTATCTTTAAGCGGGCAATAGCTTTTAGCTCGCTTAGGCGTAGTTGTCCTCGATTATCGTGCCTATACTAGCATCCTATTAACTATATATATACTAATATAATATTAGATTTAGCATATACTCTCTTAGATGCTAAAAATATTGCGTTCCCGAGTAGGGGAGAACCTTCTAATCTCGTCGCCGACGTAGAGATCGTACCTATATAAAAGCAATAAACATTTTCGCTAGACTTTAAACTAACCTACGCCTACTAGTATACCTATACTACGTAGTAAATAATGCAACGATAGCACCGCGACTAAAGGTACGCGAAGTAATTACTATAACCTTTAGGTAGACGAGCTATACTTTCGTAGTAGCGTACTTTAGCGGAATTTCTCCTAGATACTCTATATCTTAATTAACTAGCGTAGTAGTAGAAGGAGTTACTACGCTACGGCTTACGCTACGATTTCTTAAGAACGGGACTACTCGAAGACTCTAATATCGATCTCGACTTACTAGATATTACTATAGATTAACTTTAAGGCAAAACTTATAAAGGATAGGCTTAAGCTTAATTGCGCCTAAGAGAATAGAACTAATACTTATATCCCTAAGATTTAAGTATATAGTAGATAATATAGAGACGTTAACCTCGAATCTATTAATAAGGAGAAGGAAGCTTCGACTACTACTAAAAAGGAAAAGTTCTAAAGCAGGTATCGATTATAAAGATACTTAGCTTACTACTATAGACGTATACTCCCCTCTTTATAGGTTAATTTCTCTTATAGCGATTAGATTTCTCTCTTTACGACTCGATTATCCTCTTTATAATTAAACTCCCCTTTTTACGATTAAACTCTTCTCCTTACGATTAAATTCCCTATTATTACGATTAAATTCTCTTTTTTATAATTAAATTGTTTTCTTAGCGATTAAATTCTTCTAGTAATTTAGGAAGACGAATCTCGAGTTATAAACGAGTTAGAGGAAAGCTTAAAGTATAACGCCGAAATTAAGGAAAAAAAGTTACCTAGTTTTGCTACTAGCAAAATTAAAGTATAAAGCGGATATTAAAGGGAAAAGGGGTATTAATATCTAGCCTTAGCTCTTTCTAAGAAGTACTAATAGTATTTATAGATAATTTATAGACCTAATAAAAAGCACTAGATTCCCGCTAGCAACTATAGTAGCCCGTCTCTAATAGTAGAATAAGTATTTAGTAAGATATTACTAAATATAGCTACTATAAATAGGCCGTTATCTAGACTATAGAGAACTACCTCTAGGAAATATTAAACCTAGAAGTATAGTAATAAGGAATATAAGGTAATCTATTCTATTAACTATAATAATATAAATAGCGAGATATTTTAGGAGAGCGAGATATCTTAGGAGATACTAGATATACTTAAGAGTAAAATCTCCTAGGAGTTACTAAAGATACTTAAGGAGCTTTGCTTGCCTACTTTACCTCTATATTTAATATACTTAAATACGGCCTTTATTACTAGTAGCGGCTTTTAGCGACTTACCTAGACTAATAAAGATAAAGGTTCTTTAGTAAATCTACTAAGGCTATTATAATAGCGTTAAAAATAATATTATAGAAGAAGAACTAGAACGTCGTTAATAGAGTCTACTATAAACGGAGCTATAAAATATCGCTACTATTATAGGCTATATTAGGAATTAAGGGTATATATAATTATAGTCTATTTACTATTTCTAATACTATTTAGTAGTAAGGAATAATTATATAAAGTATATAATATTATATTAAGACTTAGATTACTTAATTACTTTATAGAACTAAAACTAGATATTTATTATATAATAGTATATATTAAATCTTAATTAGGTAGAACGTAGTATCGCAATAATAATCTAGGTAGCGTTATTGCTATATTAAATATCTACGCGTAGGATACTAGCTAGTAACTACGTAGATATTATACTATATACTTACCTAAGAAGTGCCCTAGAGATCTATTATATAATAAGGCTAACGTACTATTAGTTAAATAGGGCAAGAATATACGTCTAACTCCTAGACTCTAGTACTTAAATTTAGGCTAATATCTTGCTCTACTAAATAATCTCTATTTATATACCGATTATATTATAGTCTACTTCTAAATAAACGCCTATAATACTTCTTTATTATTGTTGTTATAGAGGGAATCTAAATTAGCTAATTTATAGATAAAGTAGACGCGGTTATAAGAGCCTAATATTATAGTTCTAGGTATTATTAAGGAAGTAGAGTTTTATTTACTATAATGCTCTAAAGTATTCCCTACTACTTCTAGGACGTAATATATAGTAAGCTATTTCTAATATAGTAGTACTACGAGAGGTACTCGTTTAATGCGTAATGCTCTAGTAGTTTAAACTACTTATACTAGAAACTAATAACGCTATCTATAAAGACGTCTAGAATTCGGCATTCTATCCCTATTAAATTTGCCTAAGCTTATTTAGTAGCTAATCTATCTCGGCTTATATAATAATACGTCTACGTTATTATGCCGCCTTAAAGTTTAAATAGATTATATAATAACTATAGGCCGTAGTTGTATATACTAACTACTTGCATTTAGCTAGTATACGTAAAGTAGTTTACTATCTATAGTAGGTAGCTCTAGAATATAAATAGCTAGTAGCTACCTATAAACGACTATAAACGACTAAGAGATTATACTCTTTACTTAGTAATTAATATATTACGGAAGATGCAACTATCTGCCTATTTATAGCATTCCTACCCTCTTCTCTAGTATAGACCTTAATCTATTCTATAGAGGTCTTTAATAAGACCTAGGTAATTATTAGGTATCCGACTATATACTTATATATAACGAATATACTACTATAAAACTCTCGCTCTAGCGGAACTTTCTAAAGCTAGCTACGCGCTAGATATAATAACTTAACGGACGTCTATAATAGCGCTACTCTATAATTATATACTAGTTATCTTCTACCTAGAATACTAATAGGATTACTAGGTCCTAACGCATAGTTAAGACTTACTTCTACTTCTACTTTATAACGCTCTTCTAGCGGTCTAATACTTAAGTAGTAGCTTATAGGCTTATAGTCTCGTATTAGATTACTCTAGGTATAGCTTTTATTCGATATCGAATAGTACTAGTTCGAGAGGTCTAAGAGTTATTAATAGTATAAGACCGAGAGAGCGGAGTACTAGCGAGAGCGCCTCTTTAATAGAGCTAAGCATTATTAAGTACCTATAGTATTAAATAAGCAAATAGGTAACCTCGTAGTATATATTAACGCGCGGCTATAGTATATATAATATTAGTAGGGTAGGCAAGCCTATAATATAAAGCAGTTTTAGGAGAGGAGTCTCTTAGGAATATTAATAAATCTAAGTATAGGTATCTTCGAAGCTAATAGTACTTTAGACTTATAAGATATACTTGCTACTAGACAACTAGCGACTATACTAGCAAAGAGACTAGTAAATAGAGAATAAGTAATAAGTAAATCTTTAAGGAATATAGCCTCTTTAGTAACCTCTTTTAAGGCTATATCCCTAGACTCGTAGCTAGAGAGAGCTATAGATTTTTAAAGAATAGAACGCTAACTAATAGGTACTCTATTAGCTAGTAGAAATACGTACCCTATTATAGATTTACGCGTAGTATAATTGCCTATCTAATCCGCGCCGCTATAGCCTCTAAGAAGAGGCAGAGATTATACCTTAAATACTAGCGTTTTATCCAGACTCTTAGGGTCGTTTAAATATATCTAGATCCTATTTAGTACTTTAAAATACGTAGAATTCGGATTTAATATAAATTTAGCAACCTAGCTAATAGCGTAGCTTATATCTAGCCGTGTTTTAATTGCTAGGTATATTAGAGACCCTACTTAGCCTTAAAATTCCTTAATTTTGCCTATAGAGGCTTGGGTCCGAGCTTTCTCTAGGCCGATCCCTAGATACATCTATACCTAGGTAGTGTTTTACGGGGCCTAAATTGCTAATCTCTAGATACTTAA
>PNEN01000569.1:44620-124804 GCA_002933655.1 Cercospora berteroae | reverse complement strand
TAAAGTTGATGCACATGCCTATCTAATTCACATGCTTATCAAACACGTTAGCGATGCAGCTTGGCAGGTTCCTGGGGGGTCTGAAAAGACCACGAGACAAGTACTTATGTACCAACGCCGACCACATCCTAGCAAAAAAAAGGTAAACTTGGGGGACTTGCTGCAGAGCTGACAACTGTGACTATTTGTGGGGTTTTCTATAACTACGCTGTTGTTTCTCTGTGCGCGTGAACTGTTGCATTTTCCTCTCTGTCCAGCACGATGCAGTCTGGCGGGTGGCCTGTTCCGCGATCGACCATCAAGTCGAAGAAGCATATTGTTGCTCAGCTGAGTGATGATGAGCTCAGGAAGCGGATTTTTGGTATGTGTTGTCCTTTCACACGCATCACCAGTTTTGCAGCTGACATCTTCCAGCCAACACAGCTGTGCTGTTTCCGTCTTTACCGAGCCCGCTCGTCGAAGGCAGCCCATACGAGATCGTATACGCGTCCAAAGCTCGCGAGGGAGAGGATGGGAATCCTTGGGTGAGTCGTGTTCCTCTCTTTCTGGATAACAGCTACACGAGCTGACGCGTGTCAGCAATATGCTATGATCGTTCGCCGGAACCCCAGTGGGGGCTACACGCCTCTGATCAAAGGCCAGTCGTGGGCGACATCGCAACCTTGGTCGATGGTCCTACAAGGCCTGCTCGATACTACTGCAACCTTGATCCATAAGACGATTGGCCAGGCGACGATGCCACAGCTTGGCCTCTACGAAGAGCTGCCTCGATATTCTCCGCAGGCACAACGAACTTGATGAGGTTGGATTCCGGTGCTGGACAGCGGACAAGCGAGGCGTCGGAGGCGTTTGTGTGTAGATTGAAGCCAGAGATGCAGGTAGCGGCTCCATGTAGAACCCATAGGAAAACCATGGCAATAGGCAACCGAATGGTTGTTCTCCACGATAGATGGCCGGCCCAGGCTCTTTGCGACTCTCGCCCGAGAAAGGAGAATCTCAGAGCAGAACGAAAATCGAGTGTTCGCGTTAGTCGTCCGCAGCTCCAGCTACAGTCGACCTCAAAGACATGTACTCATTGTTGTCGCCAGAAGTTCGTCCAGTGCTCACATCGTTGTCGTGTGGCATCGCGAATCGTTGCCCGAACTCCTTCGTGACGATAGGCAATCTCTACGCTGTCCACGGATATGTCCAGTGTGACCCCATATTCAAGGGAATGTGCCAGGCAACCTCGCCTTCGGCGGCTCAGCAAGCGTAGCATTCACACTTGCCTCAACATCCGCCGCGATCTTCTTCCCCTCTTGCTCTTCCTGCATCTTTTTAAGCACAGCCCTCTCATCGTCTGTCACACCATAGACCATGTTGCCTGACCCTCCGCGCCCAGCCGCTCGCACAACATCGCTGCCCTTGGCCTGAGCTCCCGAAAGCATCGAAGACCAGCCAGCCGCGGCATCCGACGCAGAAGCGTGGGACAAATCCGTGTTCTGAAATGTACCTTTCTGATGAAGCTCTTTTGGGTTGTACGAGTTCCCACTTCCTCCGCGACCGCTGAAAGCGTACTGTTGATCCGCTCGAGGTGCTGAGGGGCCGGCGATGGGGGTCTCGGTCGAGGCGGAGGACTGTTGGGCTTCGAGGTCTACCACCTTGGGGGCATTTTGCGCTTGTTGCGCTGCTTGCCAGTTTCCGGCGCCTCCGCGACCCGGCATGATGGCGACGAAGAATTGCAGAAGGTAGTTGACTGGGAAGTCACAGATCACAGATGTAGGAGTCGCGCCATGGGGCCAATTTCTTGCTTGGCAGGAGCGGGGGAAATGAGCTGACTACAAATGAACATGGATGGTTTGGGATACAACAACATATCACCGGCCATCGTACAGTTTTCTCGCATGACGTTCACGCTCAAACGTTCTTGCCTCCTGGGACCTTCATTCCTTCGAGCCAATAGCCCAGCCACATGAGAACACACACACCACCAAAGACATAACGCTGTTCGCCATTTCCAGGAAACTCGGGACTGCCTTCCATTAGCAGTGTTCGACAACGACTCTCAGAGATGAATACATACTCTTGCCAAGCAGTTCCAGGATACAAGATGGCACACAAGCCAGCAGCGCAGTAGAACGAGCCTATCGTTGCTGAAGTCCACAGATTGTCCTTGATCTGCGCAACGCTCCGCGTCGGCCGAAATAGGAAGTAGGTCGACATCGAAGCCAGCAAGACTCCCAGCGTCATGGTCTGGCCATTGTGGAATTTGGCATGAGGTGGCCACCGCGGATTGAGCACATGTGTCTCGTTGAAGTCGGCGATGAATGCTCCCAGCGAGTATGCCACATTGCCAAGGAGGATGAGTCCACGGCCGAGTGTGAGGGATTGCGCCATGATGATCGCCGGTGACTGAACGCTGTGGCCTTGAGGATTGGTTCAAAGTGTTATTCCTCTTCCGCTGAAGTCTCTGGTGGAGCAGCTTGCGACTCAGGCAAGATTGTATCAAGAGCTAAACTTGGCAAGCTGACACACATACATAGCAGAAGCTTCATGCGAACGCCTACCGACTACTCATACCGTCATGTTGTGCAACCACACTTTTGCAGTGGGGCAACTCTGTCGACTGCTCCAATCATACGGACTCCCGGAAGATGGCTTGTATCTCCGCAAGCGGCGCTAGATCGTGGAGAACGAAAGCTGGCAGCCCATCGACCCATAAGTCCATATGGAGCTGGCTTGCGGATATGCTTTGCTACACTCTTAACTCCCATGCCAAGCCGAAATTGTCTCAAAGAGTGAGTTGTAGTCCAATCGCTACGACGTCCTAAAAGTGGTGGAATGATTAGAGACTTTCAACTTGATCAGGACTACCTGCCATTCATGAACAGCTATACTGAGGATCAAGTGTCTCTGCCGGGGCGAGATGGAGAGGTCAGACCAAGCTTGGTCACTCCCAATAATGACCGACCAATGTCTGGTTTGGACGAATGTCGTTTTCGGATGTCTTTGCGGGCAGTAGCTACTTTCTACTCTAATCAGATTGTGCAGAGCGAGCTCCAGAGGAAAATGTCAAATTGCTCCATGAAAGTAGAGCAAGCTCTATCAACAGATGTCGCGCTGGATCATGCTTTATCATACCTTGGATGCAGACTTGGAGATTCATTGTGCTACTCACACAGTCCTCGGTCCACAATCCTTTCTCTACCCCGCGGACTATGCATATCGAACCTCGAACACAGCTTCCGTTCCTTGTCTTGTTGTAGCACGACAGTCTTGTGAGAAGATCCGTTTCTTGCAAATCGAGACATGAAGCTGCGTTTCATGGCTACCACCACACATCATGTTTACTGTAGCTAAGTGGTATAAGCCTTATCGGTTGGTTCGGTAGACTGATGTCGTCAACATGTCTCAGGAGTCTAGCCGACCCCACACTGTCCCGTGCTCACTGACTCCTTCATGTGCATCAGATCACAAGCTGTACCTTCCCAGGCAATGAACCTTACCTCTTACTATGAGGAAACGTCACCTGTAGCTCTCAAGTATCTTGAATCCTGACCTCAAGACAACCTGAAGATCCATCTCCCACCATACCTTAAGCTCCGAGTCTCCAAACCTGACCGCTCATGTGATCGATCCATCAGCCACGTCGAACCTCATCTATCTAGGCAACGCCGATACCGACCCTCCCCGAGCTGATCAAACAAAAAGGCGGACACGAAAGCACAGAATCACGAGGAGGAACAAACACAAACACCTCCACCACCGACCAAGCCAGCTCCAACGCCGAACCGGCGACTCCACAACCCAACACCTCCAAATCGCTTCCTATCCTGCTTTACACCTCACCTCAGAGCCCGGCCCCTACGGGCCACAACTCCTCCCAAACCATGGGCCTCGCCTACAACGTCTACCTCTCCGCCAAACGCATCTACGGCTGCAAAAACTGCAAAACCCACCTCGCCGACCACGACGAAATCATCAGTAGGGTAAATCCACCTCTCCACTCACCCCTCCCAATCCCCCTCCTCCCCCTCATCCTTCCACAATCTTTCCATACATCTCACCACCTCGCTAAATCCCCCTCACCCAGAACTTCCGCGGCCAACACGGCAAAGCCTACCTCTTCAACAGCGTAGTAAACATCCAAGCCGGCGAAGCCGGCGAACGCAACATGACGACCGGCCGACACGTCGTGCGCGACATCTTCTGCCGACAATGCAAAGAGATCGTAGGATGGAAGTACGATCGCGCGTACGAGAGTACCGAGAAGTATAAAGAGGGGAAATTCATTTTGGAGCAGGAGTTGCTGTGTCAGGTGAATTGACTCAAGAGCTGAGCTGAGGACCGGGAAGGATGATGTGGAAGAGGGATGCAGAGGAGGAGCAGTATGTGGACGTTTGTTCAAATGATAGGAGAGAACATGATATGACATGACAAGTGAGATTTCTTGGGCCAGCTGGGTCGGGCGTCTGGCTGGATGCAAGGCGCTGGCGCAAAGGAGTTGTGGTATAAGGAAGGAATCACGGCGTTCATTATACTTGAGTCTGGACACACTCGTACAGTCGCAGATGTCGATCGAGACTAAGATGCAAGGCCACATAGGGCACACATATGACACCACCAAGTTGGCTGTCAATGGACACATCACCAACAAGAACAGAACAAAGATTAAAAGATCCGCAACTGCTTCCTTTTCATTTTCACTGCTTTCTGCTAGCATTACATGTCGAAATTGGTATAGGCGCTATGCATAAGCGACTTCAAAGACCTGCCTGCTCAGCAGACGTACAACTGCTCGCTGCGCTATACTCAAAACAGTGAGCGCCGCGTCAAGCAGCAGATGAGCATTATCCGTACTCTTTTTAGTCATGTCGTGGTGGTGGCTGGGGGTGTTCGAATAGTGGAGGTGGGAAAGGTCGATGGCGTGGTGAAGAGGCCACCAGAAGGACGTCATTAGGCATTCGAGGTCGTGTCGTCGAAGCGTAAAGGTCATAATGGTCGTAAGCCATAAACAGAACATAGTCGTATTCAGAATACGCGACGTGGCGGTGTCGAAGTAGTTTCAGGCCAATCTCGGAAGAAGTCGAGCTCAGACAGTCGAGCCCTGGTGTGGTGAAGGACTTTGCGGCAGTCAATGGCCTAGCAGAGTTGGAGAAATCTGCGCAGGCTGAGCGCCAGCTGGAACACCGCCCTTCTGAAAATATGGATCAGCACCCTATGCTGTGGCCTCGGGAATTTGGCTGCGGCGCATCTTCTCTTGCTCCAGATTCTCGTAGAGGAGGTACAGGGCCTTCTCGTTGGCTTGTGGGCCACCAGTGATGGTGAACATGCGCTCTCCAGTTTCATCATGGGGTGCCTTGGCGATCGAGATTCGGGCTCCTGAGCTCTTGCGGATTTCACTGATCTTGCTGCCGCCGCGCCCGATGATGCAGCCGACCATGTCGGCAGGAATGCTGATGTTTTGCGTCTGAATATCCTCGCCGTCCTCAACTCGGGGAGGAGGACCGCCGCCGGATTCTGGAGCACCGTTTCGGCGTGGTGAGTATGCAGCTGGAGCAGCGCTGGTGAAGTCGGCACCGTTGCCAGTCCTGTTGAAGCTTCGTGGTGCGCCGTACCCGCGCGAGTCGCCAGTGCCATTCAAAGGAAGCGCTGGGGCACCACTTTGAACGCGAACAGAGGGACTGTAGAGCACAGTGCCGTAGCCACGCTGCTCGTCATCGACCAGGCACTTGCCAATCTCCCACACTGCCTTCTGTATGCCATCGGGTGTGCCTTGTACCTCCACGATGCGTTCGGTCGATTGTGGGAGCATCTCTTTCTGCGCAACCATACGCACGCCACTTGCATCTTGAATCTGCTTGATTTTGAGTCCTTGCCGGCCAATAATGGTGCCCATTTGGTTGTGTGAGATGAGGAGGCGAATAGCTAGATTGTATCAGCACTGTTGACCACTTGCGTTATGGACGTTCCCTTACGGTGAGTGTTAGGGTTCCCGACAGCGCCTCCCATGCCCATCTGAGGAGCTCCTTTGACCAAGCTATCGGCAACGAGACCGTACGCGTCGGAAATGCCATTGAGAGCTCCAGTGACAGTCAGAACACGGTCGTGCACGCCAGCCACGACTTTGCTCACGCCGGCGCGAACACCAGTCTTGTCTCTGAGGTCTGCCACATTCTGGCCTGCCTTGCCAATGATCACGCCGGCTTCCTTGGACGTCACAATCGCTCGCAGGGTAAGCTGTGCTTGGGCATATTCGTCCTCCGTCCGTGGCCGGTCGTCTTGAATGTTGGTTGCACCCAGCTTATCAGTGATGGCATCGATGCCCGAATCGATAGCGGGCGAGTTCTGATCCTCTGCCGACATGTCGAGATAGTTGACGTAGGTCGAGGGAGGAGCTATGCTAGAGTAGAGCTGCAGCGGGTGGAAGCAGGACCGGATAATGAGGCCTGGTAGACTCCGGAGCTAAGGTCGGAAGAAAGGTGAGTGGTGCAAGGTGCGGTCGGTCGGGTAGAGAGCTATTAGCCATGGAGCATCAGACGTCAGTACAGTGCTACAGCGGCAGCTCCCAGCGCGGAAGGTGGGGTTTGGCATACACGGAGAGGGCGACGGGGAAGAGATTGGGGGGTTGCGGACGGGCGGGCGTGTGGTGATGGCGGAGTGGGTGAGGTGGTGGCGGCGCGCGAGACAATGCTGTCTATGTCGTCGTCAAAACATTGGTGTTGTGGTGGGAGAGAGGAGGGCGAGGGAGGAGAGCTGCGAAGGGAAGTGTGATGATCGTTGTCGCGAAATTCGATGGCAGGGCCATTGCTGCACCTCCAGTCCTCAACTCGGCCAGTGCCACTCGCAACAGCCTCCTGGTACCTACCTCCTACATGGCGGCTGCAGCTGCAGCTCCAGCTCAGCGCGTAGTTCACCATCACGTGTTGCTCGCTGTGCGCGCCAATATCGCCAGTCTTGTCGTCTTCACCGCCATGACTCGCCAACGAAAGTCTGTCACGGCCTATCGATACCAGGGTAGCTCTTCGCTCGGCGCTTGCGTGCTATCGCTCGCTCAGACAGATGGTAGATAGCGGACGTCTGCTCAGCGGGCGTGATGATGGGGAGAAGAGGATGAAAGAGAACGGACAGAGGTCGCTGCCGGGTTGCCTGCAGCGGCGCGGCCGTTGGGCACAAACTGTCTGACTAATAATTTCCGAAGGAGCTGATGTAAACAGAATCATCTTCTGCGAACATAGATCGAACAGCACGATGGATGATGAATATTCCCAGGCAAGCAACTCGTGTGTTAGAAGTAGCTTTTGGAAGCAGTATGGAAACACCTCGATACGACTGCCGTTCGAAGCTTCGGCAGAGAGCTCTCAAAACTTTTGGGACTTGTACTGCAGCGCTATCAGGAAGCTAAGAACACAGCAACGTCGCTTTTGGGCATCATCGAACAGTAGCGAAGACTCCCAGACGTCCCAGGTCTCGGCGCTAAGGCATGTTGACCATCAAGTCCGCCGGACTACCCATCGAAATTATAATGCCATAGTTGGCTCCAAGATGTCCGAATATTGAATCAGCATGATCCATAACGAGAAGCAATCGCATTGCATCCCTCTCAGAGTACACCAGCAGTGATGCTGAGTGCTATGGGACCGAACGGCTCGTCCTGCTCAACCTTGAGAGCACCTGTCGTGCCCAAGGCCAAGACGTGCAGCAAGGCTTGAGCGGCTACGATGTAAGTGTTGCTCTGCGGTGGCAGCAACTTTTCGAATTCGATCTGGTTCAGCTGAGCTGGGTCGTCATGCTCGTCGATGGCGGTCTGCACGAAGTCGAGGAAGTTGGCACTCTTCCCAGTGAGGGCGGCTTTCTGCCACTGAGTCTGAGCTGCAGTCTGAGTGTCGACTTGAGCCGCAGTGCCGTATAGTTCAAACTCTTCCTCATCGTTGAGACCGCTCATATGAATGTCGGAGCCTGGAGGAAGCTGAAAGTCATCGAGCTCATTGCCCACGACACCACGACCTATCAGAGGGGAGGCTGAAGTGAGACGGCTGCCACGTCGACTGATGACATTGATCTGCGGACCACCACCGAAGGATGCTGAAGTCGGGTGAAGGACATCTGTCGGGCGGCGAGAGCCCTGACTTTGGTTCCATGGCAAGAGGCTTGACAGGTGACGATCGTCCAACGGCGTCGGCGCCTCTCGACCTTGCTCAATGGTATCGTCGCCCATCATCATGAAGTCATCTCCCATCTGAAGATCGTCGGCGCGACCAACCTCATCGGACGATTCACCAACACGACTGCGCTTGGACTGACTGTCACTCGAATGTCCATCTTCGTCACGAGCTCGCTTCTTGCCGGCCATCAAATTCACGCCAGTGAAAGCTTCGAGCAGTGCAGCGCCTGAAAACATGTCCAGCGGTCCACGCATACCCTGGCCGAGAATAGATCCTGCGCCGAGAACCCACTGCTCCGCGTTCTTCTTTGCATTTGCATTCAGCTTCTTTCGCTGGTGCTTCAGACCTTCTTCGAGCATGCGGTCCAAGTAGTTCTTGTTCAGCTCTGCCAGATCTCTGTTGGTCATGGACGTGTGGTGATCCATCTGCACATTCTTCGCCTTCGCCGGGCGTTTGCTCCTGACATTTGGGGCTGAAGCACTTTCCGAAGTCGTTTCTTGGTGTGTCATATCTTGAATTTGGTCTTGGGCTTCTTCACCAGCAAGATTGTTGAAGTCGTCGAAGGCTGGCATTTCGTCGTCATCTTGTCCAAACTGTGATGGATCAGTATGCCGTTCATGTGATTGAACAACGTCGCCAACACGACGCACTCACCATCGGCTGGTCAGGTGGCTCGCTTGTGAGTTTGCGTGCCTCACTGATGGGGTCAGTCGGGTCTGCTCTGATGACAGATCCACGTGGCTGACGCTGAGGAACACTGCCATCCGCTCCGCCTGGTAGATATTCATCGAAGCCCATATCCAGACCAAGGTCGTCATCGTCTAGCAGCTGCGCCGGTACTCTTGTTGTGCCTGGGCCTGAATCTCCACGCACGCTGAACAGATCCGTACCACCCACAGGACCGCCGACAAAGGAGTTGTTTGAGCTCGGGATTACCAGTCCACCAATACTCTGCTGAGAGCCATTGGTGATGGATCGACGACTGCCACCGGGAGACTGGCTCAATTGCTGAGTCTCTTCGTTGAATTCGATGTCTAGGTTGTCTGGGTCTGGCATGAAAGCAAAATCTGGGACAAAATCTGGATCATCTGGAAGTTGGAGCTGGTCCGCGCTGGAGTCAAGGTCAGTCTTGTACACACGCCATGGGTTTCTCATCACTCACCGAGCCTTGTTCGCGCCCTCCACTTCAAGCTCAGCTTGCTTCATCACCCGTGAGATGGCACGCAGATTGTTCCGTGCCGCTTCGACGTCTGTCAAGACATAGCCGCATTGCTGAAGGTAGACACGCGTGACTCCGTACCTGTTCCGCGTCAGTGGATTGCAGGATGTAACTTGTATGCGTTGCGACCTACAGTAAGCTCGACTGCAGTCTCAAAGCCATGGGAGCCTCCGGAGTGATGATGGTCTCGCATGCCTTTGCAACGTCGACATTGAGGATGGCCTTGCGCGAGACCTTCTTCAGCGTGGACTTTGCGCCTAGCGTGGCGACTAGCCAGACGGTGGCCACGCCATACTTGCGCGAGGTTAGAACCTCGTGAGAGTAGAACTACAAGGATGTCAGCAGACGCGTCAAGTCGCGTGCAGCGGGGGACGCTTCGCTCACCATCTTGGGAAGCCGAACGCGGTTCAGCTGGGCATATTAGGAAGAATAGCAGCAGAAAGGACTGGCGAAAGAAGAATAAAAGCAGAAGGGATCGCTGCGATGAACCGCAATACAGCTAGAAGAAGTTTGAAGTTGACGTCGTCACTGAAGTTGGAGTTTGGACGACTTTGACGACGCGGAAGCTAAGAGTGGGTCAACCGTTTGGCTGCAGATGAAGGCAGACATTGATCTTGCACTTACGCGAGCAAGTACGTTCAACTGGCAAGAACGACCCCCGCCCGCTCTCTCATATCGCGACTTTTGTACTTGTCGCTGGCCCTTCACCAGGCTTCCTGCAAATACTCACATTTGCAGCTTCTCCTAACTCTGGCTGTCACCGTTCGCTTCTCCGTTCGTCTCTGGCGCTTTTGAGCCGTCAGCAAGATATCCTGCAGGCATATTGACCTTGCCGCCGGGCGAATCCTCTAATCTCGCTGTCAGAATCTCAACTCCAGTCTCCGTCACAAGCAGTGTATGCTCGAACTGCGCAGTCTTCTTTCCGTCCGAAGTGACACTGGTCCAATCGTCCGGCCACGTCTTGTCCTTGTAGCTGCCAAGGGTGATCATTGGCTCAATTGTGAAGCACATGCCCGGCTTAGCTTCTCCTATCGCCTTATTCTTCGCGTAGTGGGGCACGTTAGGTGCAGTATGGAAGAGTTGGTTGATGCCGTGGCCGCAGTACGTTTTCACCACTTGACAATTCCGGGCCCTTGCCACCTTCTCTATTGTGTTTCCGTAGTCTCGGAATAGCGCGCCTGGCTTGACCATGGCGATAGCAGCATCCAGCGAGTCTCGTGCAGCCTCCGTCACCCGTACATTGTCTGGATCTTGCGCAGCTGAATCGCCGATGTAATAGGTTTCGTTCAGATCGCCGTGGAAGCCTTCGTGGTACAGAGTCACATCGATGTTCAGGATGTCGCCGTCCTTGAGCGGTCGCTGATCCGGTATTCCGTGGCAAATGACTTCGTTGGGTGATGTACAGACTGATTTGGGGAAGTGGCAGTAGTTGAGTGGCGAAGGGTACGACTGCGAGGCGTCAGTAACTAGCGCTTTCCGAGAACCTTCTGCTGCAATGCAATATCTCGAAGGGAATACTGACGTTACGTTCGACACAAGCATCGTGGACAATCTTGTCAATTTGATCGGTCGTGACGCCTGGCTTCGCTGCTCGTGCCGCGATATCTAGAACCTCTCGTGCGAGACGGCAGACTTTGCGCATGCCATCTTGTTCTTTCTTGGTGAGGACCTTGATCTTATTTCGTCCAACAAAAACCTCATCGCTGTCAGCGCATCGTTACTTCCATAACAGGCAGGTCGCTCACCCGCTCGCTTTGTGGTATGCCGTTGTGAGCATAGTCAGGATGTGGTATCGAGGCCGGTACTTTGCGCTTCTCTGACAGAGGATAGACGGGTCTCAAACTGCCGGTGAATGGATATGAAGGGAATGGGTTGAAGTGGCCATCTGCGTCTGGTAAGGACACGACCTTGGGCGTGATGATATTGGAAAGCGTACTGTTCTGTGCCTTATGGAGCTTTTTGTGTTCACCCTACCTCACATCAGTCTACATCCTATCCTACATTCGTAGCTGACGTCCTCTCTGCAACACTACGATCACCACCACTGACCTACCCAGTTCCGCTTGAAGCAATCTTGACTACAGAAGAATGAAGCCTTGCCCAGCTTTTGACATGTCGGACATTGCAGTGTGCCGGCATCGTTGTCGCAATCCGCACCCTCGCACTTCGCTGCCTTCTCGACCACCACCTCTTTTGCCGGCGCTTGATCCATCTTGTAGTCGAGTGTAGGCGACGACGGGAGTGGCCGGAGGGAAGTTCGTGGAGCACGCCGAAGGAGACCGTCAGTCGCGCCTCAAGTATCGTGCTGCAAGATCGAGTCTGGTCGTGTGCGAGTGTTCGGTGCTCGGATGTCGTGCATACGGAAGGCGCGACGCAAAAGCTAGCACAAAGTTTGTGCCTGAGGAAGTCGGCCGATGACGGATCGCATCACCGGAAGTCCTACCTCCTCCTACTATATGTAGTCATCGACTGTGCGATTCTCAGAGAGTCAGTCGACATTCTCCGTGCTTGAGGTAGGCAATGACTATCTCGACCAAACTCATTCTCGCGCAAGGAACTGGCTTCGTCGGCCATGGATGAATCCGCCAAATTGAAGTGTGTCGTGATCGGCGCAGGGCCGGTGGGTGCATTGGCGGGTCTGTACGCTGCAAGGAGAGGGTGGCAAGTGGAGGTCTATGACTTGAGGCCGGGTATGTGTTATTCTCTTCAACAACGAGTTCAGTAGCTGACATTAGCGAGATCTGCGAGATGCGTCTACAACGCCTCTCAACTTCACCAAAAGCATCAACTTGGCGCTCTCAGAACGAGGCATCAATGCACTTCGACATTCGGGCTCGTCTGAGCTCCTCGATGGGATTATGAACGAGACGATTCCCATGTACGGACGCATGATCCACAGTCAAGACTCGAGAGGCAGTCTTACTGAGTCCACCCAAGCCTACGATGTCAATGGACGAGCAATCAATGCTGTCGATCGAGGAGATCTCAACACGAGGCTTTTGGACGAGCTCGACGACATGCCAAATGTCAAGCTTCGTTTCGGCCACAAGATCACTGGTGTGGATTTTCGACGACGACTTGCTTGGCTGGAGCTCAAGGGCACTTCGAGGCGGCCAAGTGAGAACACTCGCTTTAGTGGGAGACCAGGAAGACCTGAGGAGATCGAAATAGATTTCGACTTGATTCTGGGCTGCGACGGCGCACACAGTAGCGTTCGGTTTCATATGATGAAGTTCGCACGCCTGGATTTCAAGCAAACGTACATCGATACGCTGTGGTGCGAGTTTCAAATCCCACCTGCAGAGGAGGGAAGTGTAAAAACCGCATCAGCAAAGGATGGCTTCAGAACGAGCCCAAATCATCTGCACATCTGGCCTGGTTCGGATAAGATGTTCATTGCCATCCCGAGCGTCGATAAGACCTTTACCTCGACGTTGTTTGCGCCATCTGGCGATTTCGAAGCACTGGAGAGAGACCCAGAAGGTGTCGAGCTTTACTTCAACAAGCACTTCCCAGGAGCCGTCGACCTTATCGGGCCCGAACTGATCAGAGAGCAGTTCATGGAGAATCCTCATCTGCCACTTGTTAACATCAAGTGTTCGCCGCATACCTTCGAGGACTGTGGTGTCATCCTTGGAGATGCAGCACATGCCATGGTACCATTCTATGGGCAAGGTATGAATGCAGGCTTGGAGGACGTCCGTGTCCTGTTCTCTCACTTGGATGCCAATCCCATGACGGAAGAAGGCCGCGCCAAGGCACTCAGAGACTACAACAGCGAACGCATCGCAGATGCGCACGCTATCAACGATCTCTCTTTGTCCAACTTCTACGACATGCGTGCCGGTGTGACCTCGAAGGTTGTCCAGCTTCGCAAGAAAATTGAAGAATTTCTTTCCGACAAGTTGCCAAGCACAGGTTTCGCCACGCAATATAGCAGAGTCAGCTTCAGCAACCAGCGCTATTCCGAGGTCATTAAAGTGGTCGAGCGGCAGAAGAAGATTCTGTTGGAGGGAATGGCAGTAACCTCGATCTTACCAATGGTGGGCACTACTGCTTGGTTGGTTCACAGATGGTACCATGGTCTCGGAAAGCCTGATCTGTCTGCTACGTTCGGATTGGTGCGCGACAGCATTATGCGTGGATTCACAAGACGATAGCCAGGAACAGTCAAAGCTCTCTTCCTCGACTTCCGCTGTCTGCCTCTTCTGGCGGACGGAGCTCGCGGAAGGCTCAAAAGCTGGAATCAATGAAGTTCCCCACAAAGCAATGCGCCTGCGCTGTTTCCCGCGTTTCCTCCTCCATTTCATTCATTGCAACTTGATGAAGTCGTAGCTGACGAGATGGGCGTTGCGCCTAGCAAAGAAAAGGTCGATGGTCTCATAAAACAAGCGCTACATGATGATTTCCAGCGAAGAAGGATACAGTATTCGGTGGAGTCTGACGACGCCGCCGACGAGGAGTACGACTATGAGCATGCGCAGGACTATGATGACGAGGCGGAATACGACGTCGACGACACATCATTTCAGAGCATACAACAGCAGTCATCACTCGCGGTGAAAGCTCGCCCACAAGGAACATCAACCGCTCGACAATGCCTAGAAGACATTCTCCCAGGTTCAGATGACTACTCCCCGAAGCGCAAAAAGAAAGTGGGACCGCTCGGCTGGCAAATATGGCAGACAGAGGCGGAGAGAAACGACTTCATAAGTTCGTGGTATCCACGTCACGAATCGTGATGTATCTACATTTTACTCTCAGCACTTTTCGCTAATGCTCAATCGCAGCAACTGCGCTGATAGTGCTCTCTTCAAACGGACAGCGACCTATCGCGAACTCCAAAGTCCATCTATTCATTCTACGGGGTGGCTCGCATTCAAAAATGTGGCGTGCCGCTCTTGCCATCATGGACGACCTGCCTGAATCGGGCTACTTTCGCGAAGACATGCTGCTGCACACCTTCGCGGCACGGAACTTCGCACCAAGCAAGAAGGAAGCTTTCCAGCAGCTGGTCTTTGATATCGAAGCAATGCTCGACGGTCACATCAATGATGCCGAAACCCACATCAGCAGGTTTGGTCATCACTTAGGCCGTCAGCAGCTCAAATACCAGCTCGACAACAGAGTGGTTCAGAGCATTGAGCAAGGTCTCACGCCCGATCAAGCAGACCTGGGAGCGGCATTGGCAGGCGTCGAGCTCCCACCTGAAATCAAACCAGTTTACTCGTCAACGATAATACCTCACAAGATGAAGGGCAGACCTTCATTTGGTCCGCGCTACAATGGATTCATGGTTGATGAAGTTGCCAGCAAGAATCTAGGGCCGGAGCAACACAAGACAGGCGTGCTCGGCGGTAACTATCCTCCCAGCGTGCACACTACGGGTGGCATTGGTGCAGTCCCATACGGCCAATGGATGCAACCAGTCGGAGAGTCTGGAAACGACCATCTGCGACTACGAGATATCCAGCAGATGCATCTCAATTCCGCGCGCAGCAGGTCTGTCACAGCCCGAGCGAGCATGTCCAGCATGAACACAATCCAGACTATCCCAGACAGCACTCCCTCCGGACCAGCCACAAACGGAGCAGAAGGCCACTTCCCTACTCCGACAGTCCACCAGCCCCAACCACACCGACCAACCCGCGTCCCTCCCCTCTCCCCCTCAGGAATCTACACCGCCGCCATGTCCTCATCATCCTCCGTTTCCCCCCAAAGCAGCACAACGCCCTCCCCTCGAAACTCCACCGACTCCGCCTCCTCAAGCAACAACGCCGCCTGGAAAACCGGCCAACTCGGCAACAGCAAACCCTCCCTGGCCCACAGCACAACATCCCAAATCGTCGAACCTCCTGGAACACCCCCACCTCAACACCAATCTCTAGCGGCAGCAAAAAGAAGACAAGACGTGAAATTTCAACTTCCCGGCAAACCACAGCCAAAATCTATCCTAAAAGGCTCTCTCGCGTACCGCCCAGCAGGCCGACATGCAGAAAATCGTCCTCTGAACGATAAATCGAATTGGCAAGAAGACGGGAGACAAAGCGATCAACAATTACCGTATTATGGAATGGAACAGTTAAAACCAGATGAAGAGCATGATAGGATTTTCTAGCACATCTACGGGGAGGTGAAGCAGAAGAAGAGTGGATATGCCATGCATGAGCATAATCTTGAAAGGGAGCACGAGCGAACAGAGCAAGCCATACCTTGGAGCGTTTTGCAACATCAGTTTCATTGTTGCCAAATTTCAGTGGTAGATCGTAATTGGTAATAGTAATCATACAATTCTTCAATCTCGTCTCTTCCTCTCGCATATTCGTAGTGCATAAGCACTGTCCTCTGCTCAATCTTTCACTTTCTAATGATACATGCATGTAAAACCTTCATAAACAACATCTCATCAACATCATTGAGTACCATTTTCCTTATGGTTTCCCTCAGCTCTGATGACCGACCGGGTATCTCAACCACGAACAAAAACCGAACATCAAATCCCACTCCGCATGTATGATCATCTCAAAATCCACCAAATGCCCAAAATGTTCAGCTTCTGTTGTGCGCCCTGCCTTGTCTGAACCCGTCGCTTTGAGAGAGAAATCCAGGAAACCCCCATTATCTGCCAAATTCATTCGTCCTCGGCGCCGATTCCGTAGGCGATTGTCTCGAGCCATCCGAACTGCCAGCTCGACTAATATATTCCACCTCTTGATCTACAGTTCTCTGTTTCATTATCTCCAATGCTGGCCGCCGTGGTTCTCCCGTACCTTCCTCCGTAGCGACTCGTGCAGGCCAACTCGGAAGGTTTTCGTCGCGACTTGTACTAGTGATCGTAACGTCGCAATTATTCTTCTCGCCTCGGCTGCTGTGGAGATGGAGCATTCCATATTCTTCGTCCCGTTCGTGATTACTCCATTGTGTGTCATGTGCCGAAGGTAGGACGCCGTTTCGAAGGAAGTGGAGTCTGAAGAGAGAGGATCTGATCGATCTCGAGGTTCCGGATGAGGAGAACGTGGGTTTTGATGATCGAGATCCGGAGGCGACGGGTGTGGGTTGCAAGCTGCCGGATCTGGAGAATTTCGAAGATAGTTTGGTCGCACAGAGAACGACTGGTTGGTGTAGAATTGGTTTCCAGGATGGTGCACAGGCACAGATCTAGAAAAGCTAGTCAGTGATAGGAGCTGCCACTCTTTCACTTGATCAAACTTACGACTGCAAGATCGATCTCAATGGTGGCGCATATCCAGAGCGGATACGAGTACCATGTCACATCCCAGCTGCTGATAAGGGATTGCCATATGAAGTATGTCCGGAGTACGCCTGCAATGGTGACTATGAAGCCCAGACCAAGTAGGATGCACACACCAACGCGGTGCTTTAGCGGCATTTTCAGTCGCCAGACCAGAGGTATTGGCAGTAACGTGCATAGGAGGTCGGCTATGCAATTGAATATCCCGATGATCAGAGTCGTAGTGCCTTCATCCAAGCACTTGTAGGGCCACTTGGGCGGAAAGCGCCAATATGCCTGGACGGGAATGCAGAGCCAAATGCCGATGCAAGTGAAGGCGATTCCAAGGCCGACTACGAAGAACATGCTCGCATGCAGGATCTTGTTGAAGCAACGGATGCCACTGTCTTTGACCAGTCGATAGTAGAAGCATATCAGTGATATGCGCGTGAACGATGATGCTCCGACGAAGAGCAGCTTGGCAGTGAAGGCAACGATGCCGGCATTTTGGTATACACTCGGCTCCACGTCCCAGATGTGTCGATCCCAGCCATATCTTTGATTCGCGAGGATGACGACGGCATTCATGGCAATGGTCTATCCGAGTCAGCAGAGGAACTCGCGGGAGTGCAAGTATACTTACAAATACCTGTGTTCAGTCAGCCTGGTACTGTCTTGTGCTGTTATCCGGGTACTCACCAGAGCAATAATGATGAAGCCATCATCCCAGCCGAACCAGTGCTTGATGTAGATGCGAGAGTAGAATCTGCCCGCGCACGAGATGACGACCAGCACGGAGAAGAAGATGATCAATACGAACAGAGCGTGTCCTCTTGTAACGGGGTCATCATAGTTCGCCGGCGGCCATGTCACGATGACCGTGAGGGGAGGAAAGTGCATGAGTGCTGTCGGGCCTGGATACCAGGGAGGTGATGCAGTTGTCGCGATATCAACATGGCCAAGCACCGCAGTCCACTGGAGCACCATGGATCGCCACCGCGTGGTATGAGCGGCGGACAGAGGGAGGAATCGAGTACGATGAAGATGTCGTCCGGTCTCATGCAGCCAGCTCGACACAAGGCCAACAACGGCAGCGGCGGGCCCCTCTGAGTTCGCGAAGACGGCCTTGCAACTGGGGGCACACCTCTGAGCCGGGATGATGCTGGAGAAGAGTCGAGTCGCGAACAGAGCCAGGCGCAATGCGGAACGACGCCCACGAGACGACGGCGGCACCACGGGCGGGCGGCGGCATCTTCATGCGACGCCCATGCGAGCAGTCGTCGAGCGATGTGATTGAGCGACGGGTTTCGGTGGAGCGCGTTGGGTTGCTGAGATGCCGTGCCGTGTCACACGGCATCGGAAACGGGCCTCACACGCAAGGCATCGCATTCTCCATCGAGCCACATGCTGAGCTGGGCTTCCTCGAATAGCTCGCTCCTCGTGGCTGGGGAGGGAAGTCTTGATGCACAGTATCGGAAGACGACACGCCGATGGCCACCGCCTCTGCATCGTGCGTTCCGATCACAGGCAAGAGCTCTCGTCGTGACACGGCGAGGGAGAGTCCTGCCTTCCCTCCATCGCTCGACACGTGTGGGCCTCGCCCGCTGGATCTGTGTTGTGTCATCGCCGCCGCGTTAGCCACATGGCAAACGCCATCTCATCTGCTTGCCCGCGCGACGGCGTCAGTGAAGCATTCCAGGGATACCACTCATCGCGCCAGGATGGGACGGAGGAGCAGGTGTGCAACGGTCGCACCTACTGTCATCTCATCATGCTGTGCACCGGTGTCGGGTCCGCAAACGGCGATGCCGCGGCGTCAAGAATCTCGTGGCTGTCATCCAGACGCGTACCAATGGACAGGGATCTCGGGGCAGAGCACTGGAAACAGGAACTGCTCCTCTTGTGTCTGGTTACACGGGACGAGCAGCACGAATCATGCCTCCTCTGCCGCGTCTGCATTTTGAGTGGACAGAACCTGTGGGAAATCCTCAATGACACGTCACTCGGCAAAGACGTACCCAACTTTCACGACTCGGGGCCGTACAGTAAGATCTATGCTCTTCGAGGTCGGCAGACCTACATACAAGTCTTCGCCAAGTACTCAATCCAGACATTGTAGTTCTAACCCTACACATGCCTGTGGAGATCTCCAATAGCCTCACAGTCGTTCTTCTTGTCTGGAATCAACCTGGCCTGTCACTCCCATTCACCCGGCAGCCCTATCCTGAGACTGGAGTCGTTTGACTCGTCTCTCCTTCTTTTCGACCTGCTGCTTACCTGGGTTGTTCTTCGGCAGCTCGGAAAGCGGCTGACCTCCAGGATGGGCCGTCCAGTACACGGTCGAGCATCCCAGACCAACTGACATGCAGTATCCGATTTGCTGGTGACGCCAGAACTCAAGAATCTCATTCGAGAGCAGAATGCTCTAGCGTGTCGTATCCACACAAAGATGGCAGCTTCAATACTCAATGAAGTTAGTACACGTCTTTCCCAGTCTCCCTACCCAGATACGGCAAGGCGACATGCGAAAGGCGAAGGAAAAGGTTGCTTCATGCCAGACCCGCGTTCAAACTCATCAGCAGCTACTTTGTCACCACGGCATGACAGACCTGACAGAGCTCTTCTGTGCCTTCCCGCTGCGCTCCGCCCACAGTCCTGCGCCCACGACATCGAATCGTGCAACTCTCCACCACGACTGACTCGTCTCGAGACCTGCCTTTTCACAAGACCAAGCGATCCTGAAGATTCCAACCCCACTGCACCCCGAAGGATACCGGAAAAATGTCGCAAATCGAAGAATGTGCGCAGTCTGAAAGAAACTCCCCAATGGGTAATCCGTACACCTAACAGCATAGACCTGGTTGACAGCTTACGCGCGGATCAGCGTGCGGATAAAGCACAACAGCAATGCCAACGATCGAGCACAGCCTCAAAGACAATACGGACACTCCCGATTCATCCTAGAAAGAGTGTCGACAGCGTGGATTGACACTTCCGGCGAAAGTGTCAAGAAACCATACCTGTCATTGGTACAACCACCACCATGAACGCCCGGGTGAAGGCCACCCCTAAACTTATATGCATCCCAGAGAATTGACACATCATACGGCAAATGTCTAACGAGACTGGAAAAGAAACAGCTCATCAACACAAACAGAATCACTATCACAGGGCCTAATCTCGCCTCATATGATCGCCACGGACAAATAGTATCACTTCCGACAGGATGAAAGAAAAAGCAACAATTCCAGCCTCGCAGAAGATTTGCACATGAATCCCCAGAACATCACCTTCTGTCAGCAAAAGCAAGAGCGAGGCAGTGAACAGCAACGACGGGCTTTGACTGTAGTGACCACATCGAAACACAAACTCTACGTCTGAGTGTTGACATGAAAAGTATTCCACTTCTATCCAACGAGTGAGTGCATAACAGTTCAAGAGTAATAAGAATGTGAAGGGAAATCATTCAAACCCGCAACCTCAATATTGTAGACAGTCAGACAACTTTTTCTTCAAAGCAGCTGAGAATCACACAAAGCAACTTAGTGATCACCGACAAATATAAAAGACGGTCTGTCAGAGAAAGAGAAGCTGTTTCCGTAGGCTTCAAAGCGATGGCAACGTGGGAGTTGGAGGAGGCAACACACTTCGAAAATAAAATGTATTTATACATTTCCACTCCGCTTCACTTCACTCCTCTTAGCTCCTCTCGTCTTCTTACACTGCGACACAGATAGTATGCAGTAGTTCCATGTTCCATTGTACAGTACAATGCAATAGAAGGCCGCGATGATCATCTCCATCGCCATCCGCAACAACAAGCACAATCGCTGCTGGTACTCGAGAAAAGCGCGTCCAGTATCATAACGTGGGCGGCGGCCTCCGAGTCGTCCATTCCCATCAGACACTCAGGCATCATCGTCACTGAGTTCCGCAAGCTCAGCCCTCAAGCGAGCAAGAGAGCTTCAGAGGATCACCTATTCCTCTTCCGCCTCCTCCTCGTCAACTTGGAAAGCATCCGGCACAGGAGCCTCCTCGCCATCATCGTCTTCGTCGACAGCAGTAAGCACACCAGCACCAGCTGCCGCACCAGTGAGACCTGCACTGGCAAGAGCAGCCTCGAAGCCGCCCATGTTCGTGTCCCGAGGCGCTGATGATAAAGCATTGCCAGCACCAGGCGCGGGAGCCGCGGCGGCAGTCTTCTTCTTCGCCTTCAGCTCGAGAAGAGACTTTGATTCGTCGGGCTTCGTATCGGTAAGAAGGATGACTCCGCCAGTAGGCTAAACAGGTGTCAGCATGTGATTAGAGTTCGAACATGGATTGTTAGTGCACTCACCTTCTTGACAGGCTGATACCGCCCATCGGAAGGGAAGCTGATGTACTTGATTTGTCCTGGCAGCACACGGCTCATGTTCTCGAGCTCGTAGCCCACCTTCGCCTTCTCGACCTTCTTCTTGATATCCTTCTCGCTTTCCTCGCCGACCTTGCTGGTATCGATGACATTATCATCGGTGTCCATCTTGTCGGCATCTGCGTCGGGCTTGGGTGTCTCCGGTGTCGGATCCACGTCCATGCTTTCGCGGCGGTTTTGCTTGTCCTTGGCGGCCTTTCTTCGCTTCGCTTGGACTGTCGTGGACAGGATGGCGGTCTTGACCTTCTCTGGAGCCTCTTCTGTCTTAACCTCGACTTCAGGTGGATAGTCGAACTGGCTCGGTCTTGTGTTGCTGTGGAACTTGAAGCTTGGAATCTCAAGATCTGAGTCGACACCGATGATGGCCGTGGGCGTGAAGGACAACGCGAGGAAGTGTGTCAGTGGGAACCAGTACCAGTATTGCAAAAATACAGCCATTCCGACAATAGCTGGCATGTTGAGGTTACCAGTCTGCGTTTGCAGCCCAATGGTGCAGTTTCGTCCACCAGCGTCGATGATGCCGAGTGCCAGAGCACAACCAAACTTGGCCATGGCATCCTCATGTCGGTCGCCGATAGCCTTTTGCAGTTGTTTCCGCAATGCGGTGACTTTAGGGTTCATGACATCGTTTTGCTGAACCAGAATCATGGCCATGGAGATGTAGGCGCCTTGTCGTACAAAGTCGACGGAGTCCTTCATCATTGGCTCGAGCAGATCGATGGCTTCGTCCAACCCAGTACCTGCACACGCGATACCGAGAGCCATGGTGGCACCGTAACGCACATGTGGGTTGTAGCTCTCTGACAGCAGCTCAACCATTCTCGGGACACTTCCTGGCTTGCGGAAGAGCACGAAGCCCAGACTCATGACTGCCACTCTCCGCACGTCGTCGCTGACATCCGAGACAGCAACGTGTAGGAGCTTGCGTACTGCCTTGTTGCTACCGCTGCCAGCATACGCAAGCGCAATCGTCATGATACCGCCGTAGCGGAGAGCCGGATCGGCGTCCTCGAGAAGGCCTGAAATGAGCTCGTCAGCAGCTTCTTGCCTGCCATACATGATGAGAGCCACGCCCAGAGCGAGACCGCGTACGATCTTCTCATGCTGAGTGTCGTGTGCATATTGGATCATGTCATCAAGAGCGCGAAGATTGCCTGTGCCAAGCATGACAAGTCCCATAGCCAGACCGACTGCCTCACCGTTAATGGCAGAGTCGGCATACAGAACATTCTTGAGCTCCTCGTAGATCTCTTCGGAGCCAGTGGCCATGCCGGCAGTTCCAAGACCCAGAGCACCTCCATGTTGCACAACCTCCTCTTGCGTCGCCTTGAATTGTCGTCGGAGGTAGTCAAGAACGTTCGTGCCATGGTTGGTATATATCAGGCCCAGAGCATAAAGCGATCCGCCTTGGCTGTAGGTGCTTCCCGCGCTGGTTTGGGCGTTCTCCTTTGGAAGGTATGGTTCGAGCAGCTTCTGGCCATTGTTGATGTTGCCGCGGTGGATGACTCCGAGAGCAGCAGTCGCAGTGAACTTGCTCCAGTTGACGGCCTTGCCCAGCCACTCAAGGTTGTCACGGAAGAAGCTGTCCACCGTGGTGCCCGCATTCATGAAAGCGTTAGCAAATGTGACGGAGGTGTGGAAGATACTGTTGCGTGCTTCCAGCGAGTCCCGAATCTTGTTTAAAATGGCACGATCCGTGCGTGCTTGTCGATAAAGGAACTCCATGTTCAGTTCGATGCTTGTGGTGCCGCGTAAGATGCTTCGAATCGATTTGAATGCTTTGCTTTGCGTGTCGTCCTTGGGCCGCGTTCTTGATGTCACGACAGTGGATGTCTGTGGCGCGCCAGCGGAATCATTGAGCTCGGAAAGTAGTTGATCGGATTCGGTGGCGTCTTCGCTTTGGTTGGGGTGTGGTGTTGAAGGTCTTACCGCATCGCCATTCTGCTGAGTCTCGTCGGTGTCCTCTTCAGGTAGCTCGTCCATGACCTTTTGCAGGAACTCTTGTGTGCCGTTCTCGTACAGGTCGAAAGACAGCTGGTACGCAATCGCCAATGATTTGCCGTCGCCCTTCTGCACCAGAGACCGGAGCATGTCCGAAGCCATTGACTGTTGGTTCAAGTATACCACGCAGCGGGCAATGGCGAAGTAATCTGGGCTCGGGATCTCATTCAAGAGGTCAAGAATGAGCTTGAGTATCTCATTCCGCAGTCCACGCTCTTGAACCACATTCATGCAGATGTCCAACACGTATTCCATCAGATCCTCCGTCTGGCCTCCCACTGCGGCTTTCTTGCCCTTGCCGGTCTCAGACTTGCTGGAGCGTAGGATAGCTTCTCTCAGCACCTCCATGTTGCGGGCCTCAACCGCGATTCCAACCACTTGCTTGTAAGCACCGTTCTCGTAGCAGTTCTCGAAGATGCGCTTGACCACATTCTGAAGAGCCTTCTTGGTCTGATTTGGCAAGGTAAGAGGATGTGGGTGAGCACCGGCAACACCAGCGTTGCCCCCTCCGGGCGCGGATGAGTCCCATGCTTTCTCATCCTGACGAGCAAGAAGGGATTTGGATGGGAGCGCTGCTTGCGAGAAGGGTGTTGTCGGGGGTGCAGTCGCCGCGTTGTCGGCATCTACGGAGCCGTGGCGACCGGTGGCTGATGCAGGAGTAGGTGGATTGTGAAGCGCGCAGAGCGAGATGTATGTGTCGATGCATTTGGCGACGATGGTCTCCTCGTACTCGCCGGCGTCCTGTGACTTCCAGTCAAACAACTTCCCAGCGCCCAGTGCAAACACCATGGATTCGTCATATTCCTGCAACTGGTAGTAAACCTTTGACAGGACAAGAGCGGCGAGTTCGCGATGGCTGAAGTTCTCATCCTCGTAGAGTGCTTCTCTGTTGAAACACTGTGTCAGCACTTCGGCATCCCCACTGGCCATCGCCACTTTCCACTGCCATCGCCAAAGCTATCGGAACAGCATCTCTTCGGGTGGCAGAACTTACATTGTACCGATCGAGCCCGAGACTTCAGTCCACACGCTGTCGACCTCATCGTTGAGGCGTTCCAGCGCAAACGCTTGCAGTTCCTGGTCCTGCTCGGTCAGGAAGCCCACCAGGCCGGCGGCAGAGGTCAAGCCGACCATCGTGAGCGCGTGTTGATTCGGTCGCGGTGTCGAGCAGTCGACGTGGTCGCTGGTATGATTGATAGATGGACGGCGTGTGCTATCGAAGGAGATGGAGCTCGGTGACAGAGCAGGTCGAACTAGCGGCAGGCGCGCCGGGGATGATGTGCGGTTGCAAGGGTGTCGGCAAGGTGGACGGCGACGAGAATGACAGTGCGAATGGTGGGGTCACGGTCGATGACGGTGGTAATACAAGCAGCAGGAGCAAAGAGAAGAGTCGTGTCGGGCGTGCTGATGGAGAGCAGAGATAGCAGTGATGCCGCAGCAGCTGATGCGCACCTCAGTCTGCAGGCGTCAACACGCTTGCATCACCAGCGCTGCACAGCTCAGACACTTGGCGCAAACGTCGGCCGCCCGAACGACGTCTGACGCGACGTCGTAATAATTTCAAGTCCACGCCCGCTGCACGTCTGCACGACGTTTCTACAGAACCACGTTGGATCTCCGCCGTTCCTGTTCTCTCGCGCTACATATCTCTATTCCCTTGCTATGCTCTGCGTGTACTGGTCCCCGAACTGCTGAGGCAGCTCCCACAGACCATCATCTCACGCGCCAAGTCGTCCGTTTCTGTTCAGGATTGCGGCACGACGAGACCACCCATCCAACTGCGCATCCCCGTGGCGCCCTCCTGTCGCTGTCGCCATTTCCTCCATCGCCGTATATCGCCTCTGCAGGCGCATGTCCTTGCAATCGCCCATCGATAACTCCCGAATCGAAAGCGCGGTCCCGCGCGAAGCCCGTACTGAGCGACCCCCGAGCGAGCCTCCGCAAACTGCGCGTACTTCTGGAGCCTCACACATGGCCACAACGGTTGCGCGAATCGAGGAATGCGCTGTGAGCAGCGCGCACTGAGCAGCCAGATCCCCACGCACCGGCGCATCGAGGCATACACGCTGTGTCGGGGCTGCGGTGCAGCGTGAGGACGAGATGGATCTACGCTCGTTGATGAATGATGGACCGGCACCGGAGAAGAAAGCGTCGCAGGGCTCGCCTCCTGCACCGCCGCCATTGTCGGGGGGAAGGAGCGGTGGACAACATGCGCCGCCACCCTCTGCGGCTAGCAATGGGGCCTCGGGGCCATCAGCAGTCCATCCTGCCGCAGGATTTCCTCCGCCTGGCAGAACCGATGCAAAACAGCAAGGCCCAATATACGGTCAGCCTCCGGGCTCATCAGGCCCGCCGAGTCAACCGCACAGCAGAGGCTTGACTCCGTTGCGCACTCCGGGCTCAGCTTCGACTCCGGGCTCGACTTCGTATCCCTTTCCTCAGCAACACCAACAGCAGCAGCAACAGCAGCCGTTGCAGAGTCCAGCTGCTGCGGGGCCGCCATCGCAGCAGTACAGACCTTACGAGGCATATCCGTCAACCACCCCAGGCGGGAGACCCGCGAGCTATGGCAATCCACACGGAGCGCAGCCATCGCCATCACAGTACGCCCACCATCCATCACAGTCCCCGGGTGCATCTTCTCATCACAGCCAAACGCCACATTCCGTGCGTCAGAGCCCTCGTGCAGTGATGGACCACCCGCCACCTCAGCACCAACCTCATTTCCAGCACCAGCATTCGCAACCAAGCACTCCGCTGGGCCCTCCAACACACGTGCCTCGACATGCCATGAATGGATTGGATGCCACGAGCCCGTTCCACCAGAGAACCGTCTCAGGCGCTTCCAATGGTTATGTGGCGCGGTCGCCCGCACAACATCAGTCGAGTATTGGTAGTTTGATTGAATCGCCAGTCGCGCATCCTCGACAATCGCCACGCAGGAGTGCAAGTGAATACACAGCTGTGATTGATGATCGCGGGCGAAGTGAGTCTGTCAGCCCGAAAACAAAGGTGCCGCCACGACCACCTTCACTTGGGTCGCGTCACAGCAGCCAGCACGAGGTGTACAGCGCTAGAAATTCACTGCAACCCTCCACGACGAGCGCGGCGTCGTTTTCAGAAGCACAAAATCACGTGCAGCCATCGCCGGCGAACTACCATCAGGCCGGTGCGGTAAGCGGAGTTCCACAAAACCACTCACAAGTGTCTGGGCAGTCTCCGGCGTTTTCCGCTTCGAGCAATTCTTTGTCGAATGCAAACAAAGCTCCGGCAACCGCACTTCAGCATCAGCCGCGACCAATGGGAATGAGCCATCTGCTTGCACCCACCCAACACGAATCACAGTCAGGACCGCGACCAAGTCCTCCTCAGAACATGTCGTCGCATCAACAGCCTGAAACCCAACATCGGACGCCTATCAAGCGTGATCCTGCTCAGCAGAATGGCATCTTGCAAGCGTCGCCGAATGCAAGCAACCGTGGAATCAAGCGGTCAGCCGCCGAGTTGGAATCACTCCAGCCTCCAGTGAAGCGAGAGCGGCGGCGGAAGTACACAGAGCGACCTGTATGGGCGCGCCTACATCCTGCCAACCCTCGTCTCCGAATGCCAGGTACGAAACGTGGCGCCCAAAAGTAGGTACGCAATACTGACAACTTGTGCAGGTGTGATGCCAAACGGTCCGGAACCTCGTCCGCAACCCCAGCAATCTGGAAACCGACCACCCGCGAACCCTCCACCTCAAGTGGTCCCGCAAGCCAATGGCCAAAAACAGCCACCACTCCAGCAAGGCGCCCCCGGTGTCAACTTCGCAGCGCCTTGGCTCGAGAATCCGCCCATTGATCATGATATGCTACGCATGCGCAGACTCATGGGCGGTGCTTGGGAGAAGACGATCCAGTGGACTACCCCAATGCCGTCGCTCACAAAAGCCGTAACGGACTGGCTCGTTTCACAGCTTATGGCATGCGAGGATGTAGCCCAAGACCCAAAAGAGGGCCAGATCGAGATCGAAGCCAAAGTTGGCCGACTCTTCAATAAGGGCAATGGTCAACGTTTCACAATGCCAGTTCAAAATATGGTCGTCATCTCGCCGCAGTACGCCGAAGTCAATTGCAGTTTTGAAAGCGAGATGCAGCAGGTGAGTTCCAAACAGTGTCGCTCCAACAGATGGACCTCTAGTCTTGATTATTTGCTGACATGTTCAAAAGCACGAGCATAAGGCGATGAATGACTTCCTCAATAAAGAGGTGCGAAATACGCATACTCACCCAGGACGTCAGAAACTATCATATGAGCACTTGGAAGAGACCGACACGTTCGAGAGGCTCTCCAAGACCGGCCTGAGTGCTCTGCCCGAAGCCATACATCGACGCCACCTCCCGCGCGATCCCAAAATGCGCACAACAACGGAGTCGAGTCCAAAGAGCGGCCGCATGGGCCAAGTCAAGGCTCGCATCATCAAGGTCAAAGTCGCAGATCTGCATATATACAACCCTCTCGCCGACTACGATCTCCGAATCACGATGAATGTGGAATGTAACTTGATGCGAGCAGACCTTGATCCAGGAGCTTTGGTTGAAGCTCCGACACCAGACAGGCCGAATCAGCCCGCACGCGTCAAGAACCGACTTTCCTACAAACATCTGAATGGCATCTATCAGATCGATCTGACAAAGGTAGATCAAGTTGGTCTTGCGCCCAAGTTTGAGCTTGAGCTGGAAGTCGATGCCTGCGCGCTTCGAAAGCAACTGCCTCCATTAATACAGGGTGGAGAGTCGGCCTTCGTGCAAATCGTTGATGGCTTCATCGACAACGCAACAATATTGATGCAGCAGAAGCGGTCAGGACCTTGAGCCAGTGATATGTTCAACTTTGGGCACACAAACTTGCTGCTCACCATCACATCACGCCCTCGCACCATGTGCTACGACACTGGACTGGGCATGAGAAAAGAAACTTGGAGTTTCTAAAAACAGCATTTCATGTATTAACATTAACATCAAATCATCAGCAGCGGTTTAGCGAGTATCCTTCCAGCTTTTGTAATACGTGCTTGTGAAAAGATAGGAAGGAAGGATAGGAGAGAGAAGAGATACCACAGACACACAGAGCTAGGCAGAGAAAATGCAAAACACGAAATTTTTTAATGCAAAACGAAGACAAGAAGCTCAACTACTGTACCACCACTCTTATCTTTTGGCCCTCTCTTTCCCCTTCTTCTCCATTCCCCAATCCACATCCTTCAAAACCGGCACTCCCGACCTTCTCTTCGCCATCCTGCTCGCCCGTTTACTCACCCGCTTAGTATTACTACTACCAATCTCCCCCATCCACTCCCCTCCACTCAACAAGTTCTTCAAAGCTCCTCCTTCCCGTTGACTCAACTCCGCAAAAGTCCCAGTCTCTACCATCCTCCCCTCATCCAGCACAACCACTTTCTCGGCGATCTCCATCATACTCTTATGATGTGTGATAATTATCACCGTCATGGGCTGCGACCGACTAGGATCTGATCGAGAAGTTTCGATCAGATTGTGAATTGTTTGTCGAATGAGATTTGCGGTTTCGATGTCGAGGGCTGAAGTTGCTTCATCCAGGATTAGGACTGAAGGGTTACGGATTAGAGCGCGAGCTATTGCGATGCGTTGGGCTTGGCCTCCTGAGAGTCCGAGACCGCCTTCGCCGATGGGTGTGGCATAGCTTTGCGGGAGGGAGAGGATGAATTCGTGGATTCCGGCTTTGGTTGCTGCGGATGCGATTGATTTTTCGTTATTGAGAGGATGACCTTCGGGGAGACCGTAGGCGATGTTTTGGGCTACGGTTGCGGCGAAGAGGGTTGGGGTTTGGGATACGGGCACGATCATGTTGCGGAGGGAAGGGGTGGAGATGTGTTGGATTGAGCGGGAACCGAATGTGAGGTCTGTGGGTTTGCTTCCTGGGAGGGGAGAAGTGCTGTAGAGGTCTAGGAGGAGGTTTGCGATTGTGGATTTTCCGGAGCCGGAACCGCCGACTATGGCGGTTGTTGTGCCGGGTTGGAGACGGAGGTTGATGTTTTTGAGGATGGTTTGGTCGGGGCGGGAAGGGTAGCTGAATTTGAGGTTGTCGAGGACGATGTCGCCGACTGTGGTGATCCGGGTGTTGCCTAGATGTTCGTGGGAATCTTTTGGCAGTTTGGCGAAGCGAAGGAGTCGAGCGGCTGTGTCCTTGGAGGAGGCCATTTGGGGAATGTATTCGAGGATGGCACTGACGTTGACGATGCAGAAAATCAACATGGCGAAGACAGTAATGATGTCGTTGATATCGGCGCCTTCGGTTGCGATTTTGGCCCCTACGTAGAAGATGAGGGCTGTGGCGAAGTTTCCTGCTGAGTCGGAAAGCCCAAAGAAGAAGCCAGCATAGAAGGACCGTTTGAAACCAACGACGAGCGCATCGTTTGTTGCATCGGTGTACTTCTCGAGGAAGTGGTCCTCCAGAGTCAGAGCGCGTACCGTCTTGATACTGGTAAACGTCTCCGTAAAGATCGCTGAAGCTTTGTCTGATGCATCGTTGCTTCGACTTTCCCAAGTCTCAGCTACCCTTGCGAACATTTTCGTTACGCCAAAGATATATGGTGCGAGTGTCAGCGCAATGAGCGTGACCTTCCACTGCGAGATAAGAGCCCAGGCGATCGAGACGGTTGTCATGATGAGAGCGACGTATGCAAGAGCAGCGAAACGAGCGACCAAGTTGCGCATTTCCTCTGCGTTGCGGTCCAGACTCTCCGCCAAAATCGGGATGCTATTCTCTTTCTTTGCAAAGAATTCCCTATCTTGATCGAGAATGCGTTCATAGGCTTTATTGCGGATCCCATCCACCCACCACTCGCCAACCACTTCCAGCAGAAATCGGTAAGCATATGTGTGGACGGCATCGATTACGGCGACGCCGAGAATCGCCATTGAGTATGCCAGCTGTTTCGATTTCTGTCCACCAGGTACTGCGTAGGTAGCGAGCAGCTTGGACAAGATCCAGGAGAAGACTGGAGTACCGACAGCATGTACAGTTGCGCCCCAAAAGCCGATGATCAACCAAAGTCTTCCCTTCGCATCGATACCAGGCCATACTGTACCAAAAATGACTTTGTAAGTATTGTTCGCAGCTTCTTGTTGTGCAGCACTTTGACCCTGCAGAGCAGCAAGCGCTTCGTCAGGGCCTGTGAGCGGTATCTCCTCGATATCTTCAAGCGGCCGACGTTTCCGAGTCACGCCAGGTCGTGCTCGTCTCAGATCGACTGCGAGCTTTCCAGTATGATCGAGGAACTTCTCCCACGCCAGTGATGCTCTCTTGTCACCACCTTCGTCGACTTGAGCGGGGTCTCTTGCGGAGTCTGCTGGTGCGGCACGATTCCAGGTGATGTTTACCATGTCAACAGGTGAGAAGTTCGAGGTCACACGCATGAACGGCGAAGCGAATGGCGAACTGACACCATACTGGTTCGGAGCTCTCATGATTGGCATCGGACTACCCTCTTGGAAGACGTTCGGCAGCTTGGACTGTCGCTTCTTCTCAGTGGCTGTGAGCTCAGCATCAAGAGGATCAAAGTAAGTGGCTGTGTTCTGAGGCAATGGCCGAGGTGAGTATTCCGATGAGATGTCTGAAGTCCAAGAGTCGCGTTCGTTGAAGTCGAGGTCTTTGATATCAAGTGGTGACTGAACAGCGTTGACTTCATCCTCGGCGAGGAAGGCTTGGAAAGGAGTGCCCTCTGTAGTCTCCAATTGCCTGCGATAGCCCTCTTGCACGACTTTGCCAGCCTCAAGCATGTAAACGTAATCATCTGACAAGATCTGGGTGATGTCGTGCGTAATGATGATCGTAGTCTTGCCTTTGCGCCAGTTTCGAAGTGCTTCCATGACCAGAGTCCGGGTGATGTGATCGAGAGCACTGGTAGACTCGTCTAGGATCAGAATAGGAGTGTCTCTGAGTCTTGCTCTGGCCAATGCCATGCGTTGACGCTGGCCTCCAGACATGGCGCCTCCCTTGGTTCCTACCATGGTCTCGAGTCCGTCTGGCATGTCAGATATCATCAACTGCAGGAGTGCGAACTGCACTGCATCCATGACTTCGTCCTTCGTTACGTCTTCGTGATCTTTTCGTCCAAATGCAATGTTGCGAAACACAGTATCACTGAAGAGCATACTGGTCTGCTCAACAAGCGTCACATTAGAGCGGAGCCATTGGGTGTCGAGCCTCTCCAGTGGAACACCATCAACGATGATGGTGCTCGGTGGCGCGTTGTAGAAGCGCATGAGCAGTTGACTGATTGTACTCTTGCCTGACCCACTTCTACCAATCAGGAATGAAACGTTGCCGCCCTGTATATACAAGGTAATGTCCTGTACAGCTGGTACATCTGGCCGAGAAGGATATGCAAAAGTCAAGTTCTTGACTTCGATGTTGCCAACACACGCCGTTGGCGTTACAGTCTCTAGTGCAGCCTCCAATTTCGACTTCGTTTCGATTTGTGCGATGATGGCGCGCAACGTGGAACCCGCGGCTCGGCCTTTCTCCAAAACTATCATCTGAGGCAAGATACCTTGGATGGCTTGAAATGCGCCCACAGCAGAGAAGAATGTGGTGACCACATCGCCAGACGTGATCTCGCCTTTAGCAATCAGCACACCTCCATAGTAGAATCCTTGGACAAACATGGAAACAGAAAGCATGACAACCAGTGCCATCTGCAACGCACTACCGTGCGCAACCCAAGCATAGAAGATGGCTGCCTGATCGATGATGCCTTTGTACTTCACCGCCTCAATCTCCTGTCCATTGAAGCACTTGACTGTCTCGATAGCAGTGAAAGCACTCGTGGTATATTTCTGAGCTTCAGTGAGCTTGTCCTGCATCTTGACAAGGTTCACCTGCATCGGTTTGCCAGCCAGAACTGCGAGCCCAAGGATAACAGGCGTGGAAGCGAGCGTGACCATTGTGAGCTTCGGCGACTTGACAAAAGCTTGCACAAGAGACAAGATACCAGTCGACGCCAGCGCGAAAAGCGATCCTAATGGCTGAGCAGAAGCGAGTTGCAGCTCGCGAATCTGCGCCTGCATTCGAGGCAGCTGCGCACCAATTCCATTTTTCCGCATATCATACCATTCCGTCTCTTTAGCCATCAAACCATGAAACAGCCGATCGCGAGCACATGCCGCCTGTAGTTCTCCAAAAGCAAGCCAGAGCATGAATTCGAGGGAATGCAACAACCAGCTCGCGGCTGCGATTGTAGTCACGTAGACGATGTATTTCGATTCGCGCTTCATAAACTCATCGGCTGTAGCTTGTCCGCTGGCGAGTAAGGTGAAGCCGTCGAAAAGTTCGCCGACAATGAGAGTTTGCGCTGGTCCAGCAGCACCTGCTAGAACCGAGACGATGATGCCCGAGATGAAGATCGGGAGGTTGCGTCTGGTCGAGAAGGCGAGCAACGAACGCCATGGTGCTGGTTTCGTGGGAGTTTCTTCGATGGTGTTGGTATTGGAGACTTCGGTCTCTGCCACCGATCTGGCATCGCTGTCTGTCGAGCCTTTCCGCCGGCCTTCCTTCGATTTGCGCGGTTCTTCGGTGGCCATTGACCTTGTCGATACAGACGTAGTGCCATATGGAAAGCTCGAAATTCCTGCCGACCAAGTGAAGCTTTCAACGCTGTTTGTTCGAAGTGGCACTCGAGCTGCACGGACCTTTCACCGTTTGAGGCGTGAATTTGCTGGTTTGGTGAGGTGTGCACGAAGCCGGGAGAAAGAATGCGCTTACGATTGTTCTTCACCCGCGCACACCGAACAATGCAATGTGCTCTATCTATTGCGCCCCTTGCGCGCTGGGGGTATATCCACCTCACCTACCACTTGTGCAGATGATTTGGCTCGTTGCATTGCCCACAATGTGTCCTCCGAGTGTCAAGGTCTATAAAGACGTTCTGGACATCTTCCGCGGTACTTTCTGATTTCTGCTCCGAGCGTCGAAAGGCGAAAGGATCCAAGCGCAGCTGTGAGTATCCCCGTCAAGAATTCTATGCCGCAAGCTGACCGAGCCAAAGTTGCGTCCACTGATCGCGAAAGCTTGCATATCTCGCAGCACAGCTTCATGACTTGCTAGCCTTAGCCTTCTCATAAACCCAATCATTCAAACCAGCCCGATTCCTCGCAATCTCAATCGCATAGAACTGCATGCGAACAGCTAGTCACAACTTGTCAGCGACATCCCCCAAAATATACCAATCGAACAATCTCTTCCTCACTCACCAAATATCGTCCCCTTCTCATCATACTCCCCCGCCGGATTCGCCCTAACCATCGCCCCAAAATTATAATCCTCAATCTTCGACTCATACGCATTAATGAAACCTCTCCACTTCTCTTTCCCCTCTTTACTCTTCATATCATCCTCATTAATCGTAGCTTTGAGGTCAAAGTCGGGGAATTCTTTGTTGAAGTGCTCGAGGATCTCGTCGTCGTATTTTGTCAGGCGGAGTTTGGAGCCGGGGAGTTTTTCGAGGATGGACCAGTAGGTTGACATGTGTTCGACGACTGGAAGAAGGGAAAAGGGGGTGTTAGTGATTTTTCTGGAGGGATTGGGGTTGAGTGGAGGGGCTGGTGAACCTTTGACGGCGAACTGCTTCTCGATTTCTTCGAAGTTGTCGGCATCTTCGGCGTTGATTGGGCCTGCGGAGGTTTGGAGAGACATTTTGACGAAAGGCGGGCGAGTGCTGTGAGTAGTAAGGAAGCTCGTCGTCCCTCGAATGTTTAAAGTCTCAGATTTTATGACGTGCATGTGCTATCGCGATGTTTCACCACGTGATAGCGCGACTTTTTGTCAAAGCTTCGCGGGGCCCTCCTTCCTCGTGTCGTGCCCCCACTCTCGCTCTTCTGGCTTCGACTGCGTTTCGCATCGCGTTTCTCTCTCCAGAACTCATCAATGGTATTCGAGCGGAAATGTCTCGTACATCAGAACGATAGGCAGCTTGGACAGCTGTTGGACACTGAGTGCATGGAGTACGAGCCTGAGCGTTTAGGCATACTTTTGCTGCACCAGCTCAAAATCGCCATATTCCACCTGCTTTTCTTCTGTTGACTTATAGGGATAGGCAAGGACATTTGCAGTATGATTCTGGTGGATTACCACATCTCAGTCTGGTTGCAGAGCCTGTTGATCGATACAACATCTTTCCCGTCAAGGTTCACTTCAACCTCATCACAACCACTGCCACATTCTGCCAACGCCATCATCATGACCAAAGACCAGCAAATCATTTTAAAACAATACGCTCAATTCATGCCGGCAACTATCCAAAGATACTAGACCTTTCACCTCGTCACCAATTTTTCGCCTTTACCAAATACACCTGAATACTTCCTCGCCGACCCCCAAAAGATTATCCAAATTGTCCTTCTTTTATACTCCTTGCCCCGCTTTTGAACTCCTGGTGGATACCATACAACGAGATACCGTACATCATAGACCGATGATCAGATCACCCTCACAACCAATGGCCCGATGCAATGCAATCTTCTCTTTCGCAATGCCAAGCCACCAACTGGCCAGCCACTCCAGCAGGCCAAGCTCATCCAACAACGCCGTGTTCCGTGTGTTGCGATCTTCGCCATCGCGTCAAGCACCACCCTCTTCCTCGCTGTTCTCGGACGAGGAACTTGGTGAAGGAGAAGGCGAACCCTCACGACCGGTTGCCTCATGCCAGCTTCGGACAGGCTTTCGCTGTTTCGTAATGGGGTCCAGGGCACCGCGGATCATGATCGTTTGGCGTTCAACACGGAACCCAAGAACGCCGTAATGAGAGGGATCGAACTCCAACACGTTGACCGTTTCGAAGCCGTGGCGTTCGTAGAGAGGCTTGGCGGTGTCGGTGGCCTCGAGATAGCATTCAATGCCCGCATCGTCGGCTTCTCGGAGGATATCTTCCAGCAACATTGTGCCTGCACCATTGTGCTGATACGCGGGCGAAGTGGCGAGCATGCTGATGTCTGGGAAATGTGTTAGTGAAGAGCCATGCCCAATGGGAAGACAAGCGACATACAACAATGCTTTTGGGTACCCATGTAATCCCTCTTCAGCTTCTCGTTCAGTGCGAACCATTCCCGGTTCATCACTGCCTCTCCTTCATGCCCGCTGTCTGCTGGGCTGGCCAGCTCATCCTCGGTGTAAGTCTTGATCTCCGTCTTTGCCCACGAGATAATCAACTTGTTCTCCACATCCGTCACCTTTCGAAATCGCACGATATCAGTATTGGGTCTTCGCTCAACTCGGCGAGCTGAAGCAGACTTCTTGCGCCTGCGAATACCGTCCGAGCCGGTCATGGCATTCTGGTACATGAGAAGTGCTCGCTGGCGGTGTGCTGGTTGAGTGAAATCGCGATATGACAAGATGTGGTTGGTCTTCTCGCCTTTGAAGGCATCGAACTCAATGGCAACGATGCTCGGAGCATCATCCGGTCCTGCCCAAGTCAGGGTATAGTTTTTTGATCGAAGGCGTCTTGACTGGGTGGCTGAGGTCGATCGATACTGGTCCATGATGAGAGGAGACTTGGTGTAAGGTGCTCGAAGGTGGATGATCTTGAAGGAACAGAAGGATTGAGAAGACCTCTTATGAGAGGGAAGGAAGAAGCGCGGATATGATCGAAGCAGGATCTCGAAAGGGCGTGCGAGGAGGGAGTACAAACACAAAGTCGGCCGGCTTGGAGCAGTGAATATGACTTGTCAAGCACAGGTGCTACGCATCATATGCGGGAAGGATGATAGGTCGAGTCCCAGCAAACCGCCAGCCGTGGCAACGTGATGGGCCATTGTCGCGAGGCCAGTGGGTCGGTCCTGTTTAACACAGCCGCCAGCGTCACCGCGTGACGGACGGGCACTTCGGACAGCATGGTGAGGAGAAGCGTCAGCCGCCGAATTGTGTCGTGAGGCCGGCCGATACTTTTTTCGCATCCCACGCGGAGTTGCCTGTTGCGCAGCCCTGATGTGGAGCTGTTGGTCGTAGTAAGGGTTGGCAACCACAAATAGCAGGTCGCGAATGGCCACTGACACATGGGGAGGCGGCCAGACACGTCCAGCGTGGAGGAGATCAGTCACTTTCGCACGGGTGTCCGTGTACAGGATTCGGTCTGCCCAAATCTCGCGCGCAGCGTGCTGCCAGCTGTGCAACGGCCGAGCGTGCAGACCAGGACGTCGGAGCACTCCTGCAGCAGACGCAGCGATGCGCCCATGCGTCGATGCATCTCATGCGCGACTAGCAGATCTCTCGGGTCAGCCGCGGGGCTGTGACTGGCCCGTCACATTCTCCAGGATGCTCGATGTCGACAGCAGAAACGGTTGCTGCTGGTGGTTTGAATCGTGTTCTGGGTCCCACCCCCACGGGCGCAGTGTGGCATCGGCTCGCGTGGCCGTGAGCCGGCGACCGTGCATCTGACTCGTTTGCCCCGTTGCACATCACGCGACGGCGACCGCACGCGATGCACACAGTAGGCAACAGTCGAGACGCGGAGTAGCTGCCGACAACCAGGTCGGAAGGCGACTACCGGCTACTCACAAGCTCGCGTGCTCGACTGCTGCATTCAGACCAACGCAGCACGATTGGGACACTCCGTAAGCGCGCGAGAATGCATTGGGAACATGTCTGTTCGTGGGGTCGACGTCCTATCAACTCCCTGTCACCATCCTGGAGCTCCCCGCAACTTCCCCTCAATGCGCATGTCGTACGTAGCATGAAAGGCAGCAGGGAAGGTCTGCGAGGTGATGTGTCGCAAAGAGTAATAGATAATGGTTGAGTTGGACTGCAGTCGCAGCGGGGCGGAAGCCTGCAGATACGACACTTGCAACACCTGCTGCAACACATACGCGCCTCTGTCGGGGTCGGAGTCACGACCGTAATACCATAAACGATGGCGGCAGCAATTCAACGACAAATAGACGAAGGTGCCGTCCCGAACCACGTCTCCAATGTTTGCCCCAAGGGTACCAAGTTCTGGCTGCTAGAGGTCGGATGGTTGGAGTGCGATGAAGGCTTCGTGGTACGAGGCGGGAACACCAGCTTGCACAGCACAAAAGATCAGCCATTTGTGAACAAACGGAGACAACTGCCCATGTACTGCATTCTGATTGATCATCCCATCGAAGGTGTGATTTTGTGGGAAACAGGTAAGGCACCTCTTCTCCGTCGTTCTTGGCCACGTGTGAGATAGAGCACTCGAGACACGGTGGCAACGGAATGACATATTGAAAGCTTTCCGTGTTGTACAGGTTGCGGAAAAGACTACCCTACTGTCTGGGGACCTCAGCTTTCCGACGTCTTTACTCGAGTCAAGTACGAATCGCACCACGAGCTCGACGCCGCGATTGAAGCGACAGGGCACAAACTGGAAGATGTGAAGAAGATCATCATCGGACATCTTCACCTCGATCACGCAGGCGGGTTGGACTTGTTCCTCGACAGGAAGGACATCGAAATATGGGTGCATGATCTTGAACTGCGCTCCGCATTCTGGTCTGTCGCGACGGGTGCCGATGTGGGCGTGTATCTGAAGCATTACTTGAGACTGGATCTGTGAGTCGTACAATCTCGAGCTTCTTCTTATGCTTCGCACTGCTAAAGGTCAGCAGCAATTGGAAGACGTTCGATGAGAGGACGTTGGACTTCTGCCAGTGAGATCGACCCACACCTTGCAGACAACCAGCACACACTAACGCTCAGCAGAGGCATCACACTCCACCACCTACCAGGCCACACGGACGGCTTGATCGGGATGCAAATCAACATGCCCGACAGCGGCACCTTCCTCTTCATCAGCGACCACTGCCACGTCATCGAGAATGTATGTACCTTGTCCGGTCCCATACTTCCTCCAGCCTCATCCATGCTAATGATCTCTTCTCCAGTGGCGGGATGGTATTCCCCAAGGCTGGCTCGCCCGCGATCATCCTGCCTGGTTCCGCAGCACCTGCCGACTCAAGCAAATCGAACGCCAGACGAGAGGTCAAGTGATCCCGGGGCACGACGAAGAGACGTTCCTCGAACTGCAGAAGCAGCAGAAGCAGAATGGAGGCTTCTTCACGTGAAGAGGGGAGTGCAGGAGAGTTTTGTCTGCCTTGCGCCGCTCGTCGCCGTGCAGTCCACAGTCGACACACACGGCGACAATCACCCCACTGCCGAACAAGCTAATGTATTGAGGCGAAAGTCTATTTACTCCGCAGCTGCCTCTTCAGCTGTCCCTCCCGCGTGGGCTCGACGTGAACTCAAACACACTTGCTCGTGGTGTTGCTGATCACAGGCGCTCTCATGTAATCATGATGGTGTGCATTCGCGCGCGCCAAAAGTGCCGCATCTCACTGCATGCTTTGACTTGGTGGAAATGTGAACAGGGGCCGTGCAAAAGAGACGGTCAATTCGGACGGACTTGCCGCCCGTCCCATCGCAACCACCAACCAAATGCTCCTGCTCTTGCACCCTTTTTCGCTCTCTGCTCTACTCCGCCACTACGCCATCCCACGTGTCTCACGCAGGTACCACAGTGGTCCTCGAACGTGGGACACGGCGACCATCCTCACATCATCGTCGAAGGGTCGAGACCCGAAGTTCAAGTCGGCTCCATCATCCTCACGCGCCCAGAAATACGCGTTCCTGGCCTGGAGCCTGTTCCGGAGCTGACGGAGCCTCATCAGCTTACATGCAACGCACCGTTTCAAACAAGCCACATCTGTGTACGTCAACCGCCGGAGCAGCCGACAGCCCAGCAATATCGTATGCACTGTCGTATGCATGAGACAAGGAGGGACATGACGACTGATCCGCGCAATGCATGATTAGAAGCGTGACATGAGATGTGCGTATGAGTCGCTTGCTTGCATGCTATGCAATGCATGGCTAAAGAGGGGTGCGTGTGGCTCGCTACCATGGACATGTCCTCGCGGGCTGACCGATGCAGAACACATCACCGTTGGCTAATACATATTCCATTACCTGGTTGACGCATGCTCCTCGGTCGTGATGATGCACGCGTGCAGCGGCGACAGCACCAGCAGTAGGAGCTTCTCCACTCCTCAACGTATGAAGTGCCTCCGTTGCTCTCGCAGATTTTCCAACGCAAAAGTCTCGAACGCTTCAGGCGTCTGCACAGGCATATTCAACGTCGTTGAGGAACGCACATTGATGGGGTAACAGGTATCATCCATGTCATCGATGCTCTTCACGCTCGCCTCGACATCCTTCTTCTTCCACGCGGCCGCCCCAACATTACTGTGTTCCATCGATCGCCTGCATTGTTTCGAGGAATAACTGATAATGGCTTCCGTGTCATCTGGCGGTGAATGTTGTTGCTGGGGAACATTCCTGCCTGAGCTGAGCTTCGACGTGATCATGGCTCGTGTCATCGAGCTACTCAAATATCGCCGGAACAGGACTCGGAGCGCCGGTGCACTTGCGCAGATGATGGCCAATTGAAGTTCCAGCTGCGACCAGACCAGGACATCGAAGCCCAACCAAGTGATATCCCAGTGCGTGCCCAAGCGCTCGAGGTAGTATGTCCGCGCGACTCCTGCGCCCACTACCAGGAATCCGAAACTGAAGACGACGTTGAGCGCGATTTTCTGTCGCCTCGTGGCTTTGAGCTTAGCCATGATTGCCATTGGAAGAAGCACAGAGTACACATCGCTGAGGATACTCAAGGCCCCGGAGAGTGGGTTCAGCACTTTCGTGTCTGTGCAGTGGTAATTCGCGGTATATTTGGGATCGTAAGATTTCCAGTATGCGTCTGTCGGAGAACAGTTGAAGATGAGAGCCAGTACCAATGCGATGCAGTACGATGCAGTGAAAGCAATGGCGCCAACGATCAGATACTGCTAACGATCAGCGGCGAGTCAGCCTCTGCGGATCTCTTCCTTACCTTCCAAAGCTTATGGCAACTCCCTTCAGTAAGTCTTCGATAGAAGAGTAGTACTGATATCTTCGTGCTGCAGGTACTGACGAGAAAAGCCAGCTGTGCCGCCCATCCTGCGAGGACGATTTTCTCGAACCGTTCTGGTCTCACATCCCAGATGTGCCGGTCCATACCGTACGACTCTGAAGCCAGCAGGCAGAAGGCCGTAAACACAGTGCCTGCTAGGAACGCCGGCACAAGAAGCGCCTTGCGAGGTCAGCAGCATTCTGTCTCGAGCGATGTTCGCTCTGCCTTACATCATCGAGTCCAAACCCTCCAGCCTGCCCACCAGCTCTCAGACCCAGCCTTGTAGTGAACAACACTGTCGTAACACACTGCAAAATCCCTCCAAAAATCGGCATCCACGCTCTCCGCTCGGGATTATCGTAGTTCGGCGGAGGCCATGAGGCAATCACAGAAGCCGGTATCGATTGTAAATTTCCAGGCATTGTCCTCGTTGGTCGTAAGACTAATGATCATGGTCTACGAACGGTGTTCTTCAAGGCTGCCAGGGGACCTTGGGGGATCTGGAGTAGTTCGTACGCCCTGTGGTGTCTAGGCCGGAAGAATTCATGATTTTTCTCCATCAATCGCCACTATGTCCAACGTTGGGGCGCTCTGTAGGCCCGTTTCGTGTGAGTGAGCGGGTTAGTGGCTCCATGGGGATGGTAGCGAGGTTTGGGCTCGAGCACTGATGCGACGAAGTACTGTACGCTACGCTCTCTGTGTTCCTGCGTCGCAGGATTTTACTGCTTGTGCATTTTTCACGGCAGTTGGAATGACTTGCATTTATGCCTCTGTCGGTGTCGGGGACTGAACTTTTGGGCGATTGGAGTTTCTCTGTTTTGCAATGTCACGCAAAATTTTGGTTCGAACACGATCGAAAGAGACGAATTCCTGCGACGAATAGGTACCTTTCACATGCCGTTCAGAAGCAAAGTGTCACCTCGCCTCGGAGATTGATGTACTCCGACACGGTCCTATCACCAAATCCAGACATTGTTCACATTCGCTTCCTAAAAGTCAGGGTCCTGTCCTTCTCCATAGACTTGCATATAAGCATAGTAGGTAGGATTCACCTCAGGTGATGTATGCCTCAGGCATTATTCTGACGCCCATCACCAAGCCTTTTACTTGACGAGCTAACCGCTCGTCTACTTGCATCCTCCTCCTCCGAGTCTATCGCGAATACAGTCCTTGCCAAAAAGGTCCAATGACTCGTACAAGGCGTAAGTTCACAAGTACAGTATGTAGATTAGCGAGCTAAGCGCTTCGTCTACGTGCAGTGCCATACCGAGTCTATGGCACGAATAGGTAGTATGCGTAAGTGCTTTGGCTGCATGTTCATTGGCTTTGGCATGAATCTCGATATCTTGCCTGCAGGTAAATCTTCAAGGTAGAGAGAAGTTGGTGGCTGTTCAGGTGACCAGAAGAATTGTGAGAATCATGACTCCAGAAGTCATGTCTAATATCCTATCTCCATTCATACACTATGCAAACATTGCCTTCTGAAGTCTTGGCATCTCAGTGCTGTTCAGCACACTCCTATAACGAAAGCGTCGGAGCTTTGGCATCCGAACATGCGCACCAGTATTGCAGGATCAAAAGCTAGCCCATTCCAGCCAACTCTTCACCAAACCTCTGAGCTCATGCTTCTCATCCGCAACGACAATATGCTCGACCTCATCATACGCTAGTCTGCCCGGACCACCGCGCTCTTCCATTTCCCGTTCGAGATCATTCAATTGCGCGAGCTTATTGAGTCGAGACTTTGAAGGTGCTTTCGCCGGGGCAGGAGTATCGCTGCTGCCTTCTGCAGAATCGGCAGTCGGACGATTTTGAGGAAGAGTTGGATCACTGGAGGTTGTGTCGTCGGCGGCGGCAATCGCTGTCTTGAGCGGAGATGTGGCTCGATTGGCAGGCCTGCCATTCCAGATCGTGGAACTACCAGAGTCTGCGATGCGAGGATCTGAGTCCGCTGCACCATGGCCATTTGCTGTAGCATCATCGTCGCGCAGGCCATAGCCGAGATCGTTCAACAGGTCTTCTAGGGGCGCATCGGCAATCTCAGCTTCGCGTCTCGACAGGCTGACCCAGTCTGTGGGCACGATACCGTCACTGAAAGTTTCTGTCTGAGCACGTTCGGGCAAGTCTGGTGCTCTGTGCTCTGATAATGTCTCGTTCGTGCTTCCTTGTGCTGAATTCCTGGCTTCAAGCGCTTCCATTTCCTTCTGGCGTGAGCGCGCCTCGACTGCGATGGCATCTTCGATTTCAGACGCCCACTGCTTCCTTTCAGCACGAGTGTCGACTATTTCTTGGTCATTCAGCTCCCGAGTTCGGAACAGGGGGTCGAGTAGTTCATTGAAACCATTCTCTGTGATCTGCCAGAGGATGTCCTGTAAGTAGGGATCTTCTATATCGTCTTTGGCTTCAGGGAGGATTTCGCGGACGCCAGTATCTTCTCCTGACGCATCATTGTCCTGCTGAGTCACGTCGTTTTCGTTCAATAACTCTTCAAATCTAGACAAGGTTGCTCGTAGCCGCTCGCGGGGTGGTCGCTTCCGCACAAAAGGGTCATGCTCATCGAGAATCGTTTTAGTTCCTGGCAATGGCTGCATGTCACCAAACGCGTCTGGTTGTTTTCCGCCTGGTGGCCTTGTCTCGCCAGACGGGATCTGCTCATCCGCGAAAAGAGAGCTAATAGGCTGATTTGAGCGCAGAACATCCTGGCTCATCAATATTCGCTCCGACTCCAAAAAGTCAACCTGGTCGCTGATAAGCTGTTTCTGTATGATGTGCTTTGCACGAAGAATCCTCAGAAAGTCTTTCCGATCCACGTAACCATCACCATCGAGGTCGTACCCCTGTATTGTTCTTCGCAACGATGCGAAACGCTTAGGTCCTCTCAGATACGCCATGCCGTCTACAAACTCTTCGAGACCAATGATACCATTGTTGTCTGTATCGTAAAAGGCGAACATGCGATCGAACATCGCGTTTGTAGCCAGTCCAGCGGGCCAGCGCTCGGAAGTCATGGCCCTGTTGAAAGCTCGTCTGTCCATTCCAGCTTTGACTCTGATGGGGTCTCTTTCCCAAGGAACATTCGCCAAGCAGGTGAACTGATCGTAAAGTGCGTCGAGCTGTGGCTCCTCGTAGTCATACTCTTGACATAATTTCTTCCTCAGGTTCGCATCAAGAGAAGCATGGATCTTTCTTGGGTCACCCGGATACCACAGTTTGATCTCTTGTGTCGGCTGTGAAAGGACTGGAACTGGAATCTTGATCTTGGCGAACACATGAGTCTTCGGATGTCGTGAGTGGGTTTCGCAGGATGAGCATAGATCGAAGTCCGGACAGTTCAGGCAGTGCCATCGAACGCCGCGTATGGGTAATTCACCACATTCTTCGCACCCAATTCCCCGGTGCTCATAGGCTTTCCGCTTCGCTTCGTTTTCCGCGATGTAGTACAGCAGCCCTCGCAATCCTTGACTCGGCTCGTTCTTATCCACCTCCCAATCCTCTGTCTCCGCCGGATCTACCACCTCATCGTCAGATCCAGAAGCATTGGCAGTGAACCAAGGATCCGAAGTCAAAAGCGTGTGTATGGCGCGTTCTACTTGTGCCCTGGTAACAGTGTCGAGATGCATGATGTGCGGAATACTGTAACTGGACAGCAAGATCGCTTCCCCATCTCTACTTCTCAGCGCGGCCAATACCTCATCCAGACCAAAGTTGCTCAATCTTGCTCTGCTTTCGGCATCGTCTATGGAGGCAAAGCAATTCGAAAGGATCATATCCAAAGCCAGACTTTGCATTTCTCGGCGAATTGATTCACTGCCAGATCCATACATGCGCCGCAGCATGTCAGCAGATGGAAGCCGCGTGTTCGCTAAGTTGATAGCCAGAGTCTCGTCGTCCTTACGGATCAGTATGGTTCCCAGAGGCGCGCCTGGCGAAGGCGATTCCCAGTCTACGTGGCCCTCTTGGCGGTTCCTTCGTGGTCGGTGTACTGCGTTGCTTCTTCGTAAGTCGGTTGATTGTAGGTTGGTGTAAGACTCGAGGAGCCTGTACGAAGTGTAGGCTAGGGTCAGTCCGGCGACCATCCATATTGCCGGATGATATCGTGACGCGATGTCGGATGACTGGTTTGACATGTTGCTGTAGTCATGTGGCATGCAAAGGTCCTCAGATTGCGAGTCCAGAATCCAAAAGTGAAGTCACTTGCGCTTGATGTGTTGCTGCAGATCCGGGCCGGTCGTGGTCTTGCTGTTCTTGTAGCCTCGGGGAGGAAGGCAGTAACGGGTGGTAGAGTCGCGCTTGTCCTGCAATCCGTTCTCGCAACATCACGGTGCGGCACAGTACATGTACTAGTCAATGTCTAGTAATCACATGCAAGAAAGAAATGCACATTTGACATTATTTTGTCGAGGGAGGCTATGATTTAGTGCATAGAGGCAGAAAGACGCGTGAACGCCGCCTCGAGTCTTGCTCGCAAAAGTCGTGGACGTTTCATCTCGAGATCACTTCACACAAGACTATGATATAGAACACTTCCTCGAGACGCAATAGGCAAGCTAGAGAAGACCATCGTGTAGACTCGAAACTTCTGCTCTGACACCACCAACTGGTTTCTAAAAGGCGCACATCTCTAGCATCTACTAGGGCTTGACTCAAGCGCGAGGAGATTAGCTATAATACATCTCTCAATTGCTCCCATCGCAGCATGTTGCATGTGACGGCTGCAGGTGGGCCACATGCGTTCTCGATGTCTGCTAGAGGGCGACATAGTCTGCTCGCTGTAGATATTACCGCACCAGTGACTCAGCATGGCCTTCGCATCCTAGTCCTCGTTCGTCCAGCGCGCTGGAGTACAGACGACTTCACAACGACACTGTTCCAAGGCCATCTCGTCTTCAGCCTCGCTCACGACATCTTCCTGAACTCCATCAAGCGCCTCTTCGACTGATTCTGCGACCACCGCTCCACGGCCATCGAGCCACACTCCACCAACCTCCTCTGCCTTCCACTCCTCATACTCCACCAAAGCCGGAACGTGGCCGTCCATCGACATGGCACGACACCAGTCGAGGTAGTCTTTGCGCTTTGCAGCGCACTTCGCCTCGAAGTCTTTCTTCTGCTGGTTCTTCAACGCTCCGATGAGACGAACAGGCTGCTCAGCTATCCATGGAAACGTCTTCCGCAGAATCTTGTCCACCGTCAACTTTTGGCAGGCAAACTCTGGAACCATTGTGGAACCCGCGTTGTTGTGAGTCATTAGGACAATATCAATAAGAGCTTTCGGCTGAGCCAAATCGATGACCAAGTCTTTGAGTTGCATGCGTTGGAAGACGTTTATCTCTTCAAGGCCGTGGCGGCGCAAGTCCGCTACTCGTTTAGAGCATTCGAGGAGATCCTCATGTGGCAGCGCCAGCTCAAGGCGTCGTATGCGGCTCACAAGCGTCTTGCTGTCGCTCAGTCTGTTGAAGTCTTTGCTGCTCGTAAGGCGGAAGACAGTTCTTTCGAAGAGGATGTGGCATGCTTCGACGTAAACCTGTCGGCTCAAGTATAGAATGTTCATCGATGGCAACGGAAGCGCACCTCGCTCCATGTGGCGAGTACCATATCTTCCGATTCGTGCATACCGGTATGGGGACTGGTCCTGCTCGGGACCAAGGGCGAAGTCGTAAATCGAATTCCGGATTTCAGCAGGCACATCGCGAAACTGAAATTTCTTACCGTTGAATGTCCAGAGGCGCCACTGCTTGTCCCACAAAACTTGTTGTCTCTCTCGCGATTCCTTTGCAGTCCACGGCCACGGCCCCAAGTCAGCGTCGAGATCGGAATCATCTTCATCGTCAGGATGGTGGCCCCCCTTAAGCCACTCAACCAAAGATGTCCATCCGTATCGAGCATGAACCCAGACCTCACAAGCCGAATCAAGCTCAACATTCATCACTTTCGGCTCCCAGCGCCAATCCTCGAACGAGTATCTATCGAAGCCAAGAGGACGTCTGCAGAGATCGTAAATGGGGGTCGAGCCCTTTGCAGGCGCGATAGCAATGAATCTGTCCGGATCCTGTAGGTTGTGAAGGTTGAAATCATCGAGGGTGGCGATAATCATCTCACGTATGAAATCTTTGAAAAATGCCTTGGGAGCACCGACTCGCTGTCGCCTGTACTCCATGTCCGCCTTGATCGGCAGAATTTTGTAAGTAGGCATTTTGGTTTGTGGGCGGACTGTTCTCTTGTAGATGGCCACCAATGTGCCGCGTCGGTATGTAGTGGTCTCGTGTGACTCTATGGTGGAAGTGTTCGGACTTGTTGGCGAAAGCTAGATTTGTGATTCTCTGTCAGGTGGTGAGTCGGGAAAAGGCAGGCATGGAAGCATGAAGAGACTAGAAGTAAAAAGCAATTGGTATCCATTCACAAATTCATGTGACAACATCAAGTGAATCAAGCGGCACATGCAAGCAGTCTGGGCTATGCGCCGACAGTGCCAGTGCGGCATGTGAGTTCATTGTATTCGCTTGCCATCCATTCGGTTTCCCTGCGTTCAGGCAGAATCCGAACTGAACGGAAGCCGGCTGAACCACGCTCTGCCAACACAGCTACCTCCCGAAGTGAGGATATGCCGCAAAAGGGAAACGCCGAGGGAGCGTGGGGTTGAGAGGTACTTCTAGGTCAGCATATCTGACTCTCAAGGAACATCCTGCCCATGTGCGAATTTGAGCATGCTGTCCAACGGCAATGGAGGAAGGCTGGTGTTCAGACCGTTCGCAGCAGGAGCTTGCACAACGTCTGGCTTCACTGTGTCTTCGACCATCTTGTCGCCATCATCGTCTTCGTCATCCTCGTCATCATCATCCTCGTCGGCGAGATCGCGCTTCAGACCGGTCTCGACATTCTTCACGCCATTTTCTCGCTCCAACACAGTGAAGTCATCGCTGAAGAGATCCTGTTCCATCCAAGGCGCGAGAACTTCCTGATGTATGTCCATGGCCGACGACCACAAGTCCTGCATCTCTGCCTCCGTCAATGTGCCCGACTCCTGGCCCGCCGCAACGCCGTTGCTCTGCTCTTTGCCGACATTGACGCTCTCTTCGATCCACGCTTCTGCTCTCGGATCCAACTTCTTGCGCACCAACTGCTCCAATAGGCCCTGCTGAGTGTGCGCGGGAAAGTTGGGAAGAGGATGCAGGCGCAACGACGTGAAGAGTTGGCGTTGCGCGCTCAACGCACTGGCGAGGCCGTCGAGGTTTTGTCCGAGATTCGTTGAAGCCTTTTGCAGCTGCGGCCTGTCAACTTACCTTAGCGACGAAGACTTCTAACACTACGAGATAGCAAAGGAGTGTATTTGCAGGCGACGCGTCACCACGGCCATGACCTACCATGCGAGCAGAGGATCATTCTGTGGTTTCGCGAGATCTTGCTGCAGCAGGTGCAGAGACGTCGAGAGCCCGGCCAGTCGCATGCGCAAATGGTCAATGGCTTTGATGTGCTCCTGCGGCAGTGTCTGTGTCTGGGATTGCGTCTGCGTCTGCGCCATGACGAGTGTTGCAGTGTTGCGACGGTGGAGAGATTCGTGATGCTGGTATGTCGATGCCTGGGATGAGATCCTCTTGGAAGGTGTCGCGCCGACTTGTGATTCGCGCGCAACTCAATTCACTCAGCCGCACCGCAAACGGTTAGCTTCGCGCTCATGTGCCACGGGCTGCCCGCTCAAGCTCTGGCATCTCGGCTAAGCATTGAATCAAGCTCGTTCAACCCTGTCCGAGCATCCACTTCGTCACTCTCTCCTGCAAGCACAGCTGAGGCGGAGCTCACGAGCGCGACTCGAGCGGGTCTGACGGAATCTCTGAAGGATGAGACGGACAATCAATAGGCAGTAGAAAATCGCTACTGCGCGCGCAGATATATATCACCCGGTAAGACCACTCGGAGTCCGTTCCATCAATCCAAACCATTCAGCTCTCATTCACGCTTCAGTTCTCTCACCATGCCTATTGGTCTCGTTGCTAAGCTTGCCGGCAAAGGCATTGCGATGAGCGCTGAATACAGAGAACATCGTAAAGAGCAGAAGCAAGCCCGTACCAGCAACAGAAGAGCTCGAGCGCAGAAGTCCCAGCCAACAAGAAGGGCGTCAAATGGAGTCCGTAGAAGCGCTAAAGGCATACGCAGATCGACCGAATACCGCAGACAGGACTCTCGAAGCAGGCCCGCCAGCTGCAGCTGATGAGAAATGGGACGACATTTCCTCACAAGAAGATTCAGATTCAGACGATACCGAATCGATTGAGGACGGCGAAGAGCTCCAAGCACTTGATGAAGTGTTAGAGCCCACCGATAGCAATGGCCTACCTACGTATGAGGAGTCCGAGGCACAATACACGCCGGTCGATGAGCTAGTGCGCGAGGTCATGAATACCAACGCACCAATGGAGCCCAGAGAAAGCACTCTTACCCGCCGTCAACTTCCATTACCTATCATACTTCCTCAGCGTCGCCCAAGAAAAAAGGCCCGAGGCTTTATCAGAGCATACAGTGAAGTGCTTGCGGACTGTGGCATCAACCAGGAAGTCTTCTTAAAGTTCCTGAAGAACTTCCACAAATCTTCCCAGGCGTCTCCCATCTTCCCTATCATCCAGATCTCTGCAGCATTTGCGGGACTCGCACCGTCAGTCATTGCAATGGCCGTGACTACGGCGGTACAAATTGCTGCTGGAGTCGGTGCAGAGGTTCGGTCCAGAACACGAACAAACACTTTTCTGGACTCCATGAACGAGGAGCTGTTCAAGCCCGCTGGCCTTTATGCTATGATCGTCAAGTATAAGTCAGACTCGGATGTACAGCAATCCACCACTGGTATCGCTGGTCTCGCGAACCTTATCAAAGCCGAGAAGGCCGATGTCACAACTAATCAAACCATTGCGAAGTACAACAGAACGCACCCGGACGAGTCTGGAAGCAGGAGCATGAACAGTCGTATGAAAGACATGAGGCTCGCTAGCAATACAACCAGAGGGACTGCCATGCTTCCAGAATCCGCGCCCCTAATCTTTCCAGAGCTCGATCGCCAAGCAGCTCAAGCAGGACCAGAGACTTTCAAAGACAAGACCAAAGACGCCAAAAAGTTCCTCGCAAACCACTTCGACCGCAAAGCTCAATTGGATTATGTGAGTACTGCACGCTTCGTTCTCACAACTCGTGCAACATGCTAACAGCTCGATAGGCATCCCAAGATCCCAGCTCTTCGCTCGCAGTGCCAGAACAACAGCGTGCCTTCAAATCGGCTCAAGCAGATCCAGATCACCCAATGTACTCCGGTGGGCTTGTTGCACTACTCTCAGGCGGCAAGATGACACCGCTAGCATCGAAGCGCGAGCGTCGGATGGAGCGGAATCTCTTTCGCGATCAACGTCGTCTCGCTGTGGGTCGTGAGCCTCGGTCTAGGAAGCGATATGGAGATGCTTATCGCGAAGAACTATTTTCACGCACGGGATTCCGATCTGAGCAGACCTCGAGTGCTAGGCGGCTCAGTCCTGCTGCGAGTAGTTCACAAGGCAGTGCTGTGGAGGCATCGTCTAGTCAAAGTTCATTTCAGCGCGAGGCGAGATCTCGACATGCCAGGCGGAGGAACAGGAAAGGCGGGCCTCTGGGTGCGGTGAAGAGAGCTATGAGGGAAGATGTGCTGTATTTGATGATTGTTAATATGCCTTCTGAGGCGGAGCTCGCTGAGGCTAGGGAAGAGTTGGAAAGGGCGCAAGGGCACTAGTTGGTAAAGCAGATATACAGAGACCAGACGACTCACGAATTAGACAGCACGGGGTTTGGTAGCAGGAAAGACATTACATTTTAGTTATCGAAATTGTTATCCAACGCGATTCATCCTCGTCTCCTGGTCGAGGGCGACTTCTTCGACTTCTCGCTGCCACTCGCCTTGACAACATTGGCATAGCTTGGAGCTCCTTCCTTCGTAGGGTCAAGCTTCTTCTGCTTGGTACTCGAGCCGTTCCAGTAGTAGACCATCTGCAGAGCAAGAACCAAATTCAAAGAGAATCCAGCCAGGAATCCGTACAAGATCAGCTTATCGTCGACTTCCTGCAATGTAGTGAAGATGCGAGCCAGCGATCCAGCCAAGTAGTTGAAGATCTATCAGACTCAGTTAGTCTCCCAAACCCTCCAGCATCTGCTATACAGCAGTACTTACCGCAAAAGCACTCAACTGCCCTGTCCCACCCTCACGGAAGATCGTGATGATCTGCGGCAACTTGCTCGCAACACCCAACAACCCAGCTCCAGCCTGGAAGTACTGCAACATCTCCAGGCTTACCACCCCCTCGTTATACAACGCATACCCCGCAGCCGCCAATCCAGCAACAAAGACCGCAGCCATAGGCCCTTGTCCAGAGAACTGCAATACCAGAATACTGATCGCCACATTCTGCACAGCTATCAACGCTGTCTCGCCGTACGTGCTAAACGGAAATTGGTTCCGGACATTGTAAACCAGTGTTACCAGGTAGCTGACGGTCTCGAGGAGGTAGGAGAGAAAGCTTATGCCAGAGGCAGATTGGCTGTTGATGAGCTTGATGAGTTGAGGGATTTTCACTATGCTGCTTGCGGCGATGATGGCGATGCCGAGAGCTTTCGAGAGGGCGAGTTTGAGGCAGAAGGAGTCGGTTATTGTTAAGTCGTGGACTAGACTGCGGTAGCAACTGTCGCCGAGCAGTTGAGTTGCTGCATCGCTGATCGGTTTGGGGAGGTTGCGGGTGACTGGGGTGAGGATACTGCGGAGAGCGAGTTCGAGGGATTCCATCTTGTCTTTTTGTGCTTGAGAAGTTGTTGCTGGAGAGGATTTGTTCTGAGCTGCTGACAGCTGTATGGACTTTCGTGACAGGGGTATGGTGAACAGGGTTCAAGGACCCGCGAGTCGCGCGCGCGCCTTCCGCTTGGCGGGCTGACATCACGTCCAAGCTCCTCGTCAAGCTTCACTTTGAGCAACCGCTCTTTCGGCGATCAGACAAAACAGTCAACACTAGCCAAAATGAGTTTCTTCAAGAATCTGTTCAAAGAGGTGAGCTAGATATTTGCCTTGATGAAGAGCAATTTCCCAAGCATAGACTTGTACAAAAAGAGCTCCACGTTCCGTACTGACGATCCTGCAGGCCGGCGTCAAGGACGTGATCACTGTCTTCCACAACCCGAAGCTCCCAGCGTCGACCCGCGTACATACTCTGCTCAAGCAGCTCAATGCCACCAGCGTAGCTCATGCGACCGAAGACCAGGCCAGCGATCACAGCAAACAAAGCAAATTGGAGAGGACGGAGTTCGAGCTTGGTATGTGAAGAGCTTCGACATCACATTGGGAGAACAGTGGAACAGCTCTGCTGGAACAGGAGAATACATACTGATTGATTTGATTAGATGTGCAGGAAGGCGCTCCCACAAGCGACCAGTTGAGCAGCATCTTGGAGTACCTAGGTCCTGGGCAGGCTGGCAATGTGATCAAGGATGCTTCAGGCACGAGTGACGCATTGAGGAAATTCAAGCAGAGCGAGGCATCTTTCCAGCGTCCAGTGACAGTGGACTGGAACAATGGCAGAGCTGGTACGTACATCTTGCTTCTCAAACCGACCGTGATAGCGTTAAGCGGGACGCTTGGACTGACACACCACAGTTGTTGGAGAGAACGAGAGCGAGATTTTGAAGCTAGTGAAGTCGGTGCCAAAGGAGACCGGCAAGGTATGAGGTATCTCCATGTGGAGGAGGATGAACATGGCTGTGCAGTTAGATGAATCGCTGCGAAGACACAGTCCGTAGCAGGGGCAGAGGTCTTTACAAAATCCCACAAAATCCCAACTCTTCATGAGTAAAACCAACCAGGAAGGAGTCTACACTTACTGCGACGCCTCTATGGCTCACGAACAATGGCTTTATAGATGCCGAAACAGTTTCAGGAACGCTCGGCTGCTGATACGGCACTATGGAGGGCAAGTGTGCGACTGCTGTCTCATTGGTGCTGCGGATATACGGTCTGTAAATTTGGCTCCCACGCGGAGTTGCTTGTCATCAATGTAAGCCGTCCTACTCCCTTCCTATCTCATGGCGATGCACATAGCCGCTGATAGCGTACATGCATACAAACGACGCCGTTCGTCGTTTTCACCGCCGATAAAGCACAAGAACACCGCGAGAGATTTCTGGTTAGGAAGAGGAAACCAATGGCTGCTCGATGTTGCCATTGGAAGTGGCGAGGCGTTGCAAGTGAAGGTTAAAGCAAGTGCGCGCTTCACATTCGCGTCGAATGCAAGAGCAAACGCTCGAGCTCGTTCGCACTTGCTCCACAACAAACCCCAAAATACTGCACCGCGGCGGTCGCTCTCTCTCTCGTCGCCACCAACATCGGCATCAATCTTCGAGCGTTGGCTCTTCGAACATTTGTCGCGCTCACTCATCCATCGCCAACCTTTCATCGCCCTTCTTGTCTTTCGCACCGTTCAGCACAGATTTCGCTCTTCTGAGCTCAATCAGCTCCTCATCACCTACCATGGCCGACGGCGACGGCATCCGCCGACCGGTCATCGCGTCTTCGAATCGCTTCAACGACATCTTGCCTTACTGCAAGATTCTCTTCGAGGAAGAGCCCAAGAGATGGGGCGGAATCATGCCCCACCAATTTCCCCAAAATGCCAGCAGGGAGGTAGAAGAGAAGTTCCTCCTGGTCCAATTTCCTGCGAGCGAATGTCAAGTACAAGGCTTCAAATTTCTCAAGCAGGTCTGGTACTCCATCGCCATCAACAATCGGGAAACTCGTCTTCCGCATGTGGTCAATGAATGGTTCGAGCACAAGAGCAAAGAGTATGTCGGCAATCCTGACCTCGAAGGTTGGCTTCTGCGTGAAGAAGCTTGCGCAAGTACATTCTTCGAACAGAAGGAGATCGACTTGTTCGGCTCCGATTTTCTTGACTGGGCTGTACAAGGTATTCAGTGGAGACTGCGCAACCCGCAGGCCTTCGTGGCAACAGAAACAAGCACCCCAGAGCCAGCACCGGTCGCCGAAGCCTCGGCTCCTCCAAAGCAGAGTTCACCAGTGGAAGTCGCCAATGCTGGATCTATTTCATCTTCGACACAGCCAACAAATGCGCCGGCACAGCCGAGCGAAGTACCAGCAGCTCAGGAGAAGCAAACAGCTCCGGTAGTAGCAGTGCCTTCTACCGGTCTGAGCGCTACTGCCGCCGCATTCAGCTCGACCAGCACACCAGTACAGGCCGCGGCCTCCGTCTTCAAGCCGTCTGGCGATGCCCGAGAGTATGTTGCGAATGCGAAGGACTTTCAACCGCAAACACAACGTGGCTCGAAGCGCGCACCTAATGGCAAGCGCCGCGGCCAGGGTGACCGCAACGCGTTCCAGCCAGCACCATCGTTCTACGATCCGAGAGCACCTCAGCACGCGCAGCAACCACTGCCGTCTCGCCCTATGCCTGCCCATCCTGCTCAAGTTGGTCCAATGCCGCCTGGACCACCGACGTACACCATGCCATCTAGCGACATGCGCCATCTTTTCGGTCCAGGTCACTCTGCCCCAGCTCCTCACATGATCGGACCCCATCCACCGCCCGGCTTTGAGCATCATCCTCAACAGCCTGTGCATATGGGTGGCCACGGCATGTTCATGCAGGGCCCACCACCACCTCAGGGCTCTGGATACCCGCCACTTAGCGAGCGCAACATGAATCACGGCGACGCCAGAGCATTTCCACAGCAGCCGACTTTTGGTGGTTTTGATCAGAGACTAGACCAGGGACGAGGTAAGGGCCGTGACAGCGCTGCTACGTCGGGCGGCAGAGGTGGAACGTATGGGAGCATTCGAGGCCGTAGCCGAGGCCGAGGCCGTAACAGTATAAGCAGGTCGAGCGCAGACGGCGATTACTCTTCTGGCTCTCGTTACCCATCACACGGCTTCAATGACACGTCTTCCACCAACAACTTCCAGCGGGCTGTCGATAGCTCTGGTTCTTGGCGATCGCATCACCAAGATGAGAACGCCACTCCAGAGCAGCGCCCTTTCGAGCAGTTTTCTCATGGCCCTCCGCGAATCCTGACTCGGCGATCTTCTCAGGCCGAAGCGACAGGCGGACCGCCGCAGTATGCAGCACCTGTCACTACCGGTACCGCCGCCTTTCATGGTCAAGAAGGATCCTCAGCTACAGTGGGCAACGTGACTGGCTCCGAACTGAATGACTATCACTGCAAGAGAACAGTCATCGGAGACAAGTGCATTTACGCGCATAAGCTCATTGCGTTCGCCATCCCAACCAGTGTGACCGATGATCAACTTCGCAAGTGTTTCACGAGGTTTGGTGTTGTGGAGAGAATTTCCCCGCCTCTCCATGGTCACAGCCAAGGAAGTACAGAGAGTGGGCATAGATACATCACCTTCGAAACAATGCATGGTGCACGCGAATGCGTGAAGCAGAGACACATAGAAATCATGCCTGGGGTGTTCAGAGATGTTGAGGTCGCTAGAGAGCACTGGGACCCAGAGCACCAACGCTACCAGCTTCGAACTCACATGGGCGTTCCCCTCAAGGTGATAGCTCCTGCTCCACCCTCGATGCACTATGTGCAGAAATCGGCATTCAATGCAGTCCCATCTCTACCGGTGGACCTTCCACAGCACGACCGCTCAGGTACGGGGCCAATGAATGTTTCGAAGGAAGAAATATTTGCAGAAGCCACTTCAGCCGCCTCCGGTGCTGGCACTCCGAAGGGAAAGAAGAAGACTGGTAAGCGCAATAAGAAGAAAGCTTCCGATCTCCGTGGAGAAGCCGTTGCCCAGGCTTCTGAGGAGAACGCTTCAAAGGGTCGTTCAGGATTGAGCCCAATACCAGACGACACTAGCTCCAACGCCGAGACTGTTGTCACCATCCTAGAGGCCAAGCACACGACGCCTGTGAAGCGCAAGGACTCGCTGCGACCCGTAACTGCCAACAATGCACAGGGCACGTCAAATGCGCCAGCTGATAAGGAACTCAGCATGGACGTGGACACTACTGCTGGACATGACGATGCAAAGGTTTCAACACCTGTTAAGACGATGATGGTGAAGGATCCTCTCGTCGAGCCGTCAACAACGGAGGAGGCACACGAGCACGCACTTGGCAGTCAGGAGGTCTCTGCAAAGAACTTTGATGCTTCAAGCAAGTCCGAAGATGAGCATGTTGACGACAGCTTCCACACGGCGAGCGCCACGCCTGGCGGAGAGCGCCAGTCGACAATCGAAGAAGAGATCATCGAGCTCAAAGTGGCCCCAGTACCACCTCCAGCCGGTGTACCGACCACTGCCGTACAAGAGCCCAACGGTGAGTCTTCAACTATCCCTACTCAGCAAGAAGAGCCGGCCAAATCATCAGAGGAAGAAGAAAAGGTGCAGCTTTCAGACTTTTCCAAATCCAAGTCGAAAGTTTCTGTTGCAGTGCCAAAGCTTGACACTTCAGCTGGAGCGGATATGGAAGCCAAAGGCAACGAGGAGCAGCAGTCCGCAACAACTCAAGGCGGAGGTTCGGGAATTTCTGAAGCACCAGCTGCACCTTTCGTCACTGCACCAAATACCCCGGCTTCGCCCATCCTTGATAATGGTAGTGAGCCACAGGTGCAGTCGAAGAAGGAAGGCAAGGCAAAAGAGGAGGCCAAAATGAAGGGTCCCGCTCAGACAGAATCATTCAGTCTCTTCGGCAAGCAAAAGAAGGCTAAGAAGTCGAAAGCATCAAAGGGCGGCAATTCTCGTACGAGCTCTCGAATCGCGTCGGCGGAGTTACCAAAGCCAGATGAAGTACCGATGCGTAAGGCTACAAGCACCGCCAAGCCTGAGCCGATTGTCGAGCAGCCTGAGGCTGTTGAGGACAGAGGTGAAGCGTTTGCAGGTGCTAATGAGGAGAGTGAAGTGGCAGGACCCACAGATTCCGCGTTCACCTCTTCCTCATTCACTTCGAGCCCCACAAAAGCTGCGACATTTGCTCAAGCTGAAGAGCTTTCTGTCGAGCCTTTGACAAAGACCAAGACAGACACTCAAGTCGGCACACCCAGAACTACTACTGCTGCGACGACGATGACCCCGGAGAATACCAACCCCCCGATGGCGACTGTGATACGAGAGAAGGCCGACGCTCCAGCGAGTGTCGTCGCTCCAGAGAAAGCCACCAATTCGGAGGCGGCTGGCAAGGATACCGAGCCAGCCTCTCTGGCAAGTGCTCCTTCCCCAGGTAAAGCTCCTGGTATCTTCCGTCGCATCACGGGCTTTCTGGTGAGCAACTCAGATGCTACTCCATCGGCTGGTGCTGGCGTTGCGCGAGGCTTGGGAATTAGTTCCGAGTCTGTTGTCGAGGTGAGTAGTAGCTCGAAGCCTGTTTGAATGCCATCTAACATTTATCAGACGTCTTCCTCCAAGGTCAATGCTGTGCCCGACAAGCTCGACGGCGAAGAGACCACTGCAGTAGATGGGCCTTCCGACGCTGCTACTTCGAAGCCTGCTAAGAAGAGCAAGAAGAAGAAGTCGAAGAAGAAGCCTGCAGCAGCCACTGACACATCCGAAGCTGCCAATGCAGATGGTGGTGTTACTCAGCCGGCTGCTACCAAGCCAAACGCCAACGAGCCTAGAGTGAAAGTCCTGGAGATGAGCCACCTCTATCCGGCCGACGAAGCCAGCCAGCCTCTCTACGCATTCAGTGGCACTCGCGGCAGCGCTGAAACTGACGCGTCTTCACCGGACAAAGCAAAGGTAAAGATGCCTCAGCGTTACAATTCTGACAACCACCTTGTTCAGGCACCCCCAGTTCGGCGCGTTCATCCGCGCGTGAAGCATCGTGCTAAGAGCAGTTCTGACACGTCTGATAGTCGGGAAGTGAGTACCCAAAGCCGTGGGCAGGCTCAGCAACAGAGTCTCTCTACTCCAAATGAGGGCGAAAATGAGGAGAACAAAGTATGTACCATTATCACCCTGAACCTGCCGGTTGGACATTCGGTGGAGAGTGTACGAATATTGGAAAATAACAGTGATGAACAGGACGAGCGCCCGAAGCTTTGGATCTTCTTGACTGTTCAAGATCCCGTGGAGAGATCGCGAGCGATGCTGCAGGAAATGGAGGAGCGAGAGAAGTTGCTCAAGCACGTCAGACAGATCAACGAGTTGGAGATGGGCAGAGTTATTGGAGAGGCGGAGGACGACGAAGAAGAAGTCGAAAATGGTGCAGAAAATAACAGCAAGGAAGAAGTCGGCGTGCTCACGGAGTAGCACTTCTGTGGCGTGTGGCGAATTCTGGCGTCAAAGAGTGCGGGAATGGGGTTGCTTGAAGTTCGTCTACTGGCTCGTGGGACGCTGATGCGCTCAAATGAGACGTACTTCGCAAGGCTTGATGAGTGTCATTGCTCTGTAGCGAGCGAAGAAATCAAAAGCACGTTGCGGTCTGTTGTGCAGTGCCCGCAGTACCACGGATCAAATGCATGCAGAACGGAAAGACTTGAAATACGAGATCAATGACATGCCATGCGTGAGAAGCTCGTGCAATTCGGATCTACTGTGAGAAACAGTACACAGAACTCCCAGAAGCCTCCTGTATCGTTTTCATATCAACAGCCGACTTCCTTCTTCAAGGCATACAGTCATCCTTCGTCCCATCAAAGAGAACAAAAAGATGAACCGTACGCACTCTCGAGACATCCGACCCCATACGAGTAGTACTAACGCCGAATAGTCCCATCAAATGCCCGATAGCAAAAAAACATATCGTTGTTTTGTTATGTTCTGTGACTCGTTTTTCCTTTTTCCTTCCTCGGTTCGCACTTGCAACCACAACCTTTCACGCAAAAAAAACCCTCCTCCACGCCCTAGTCCGTCGGCCGTTTGGTCGTTCGTCTGTGGCTGTCGGCTTATTTTCTCGTTTTCATTGTCGGTTCGTGAAAGGTTGATGGTGGGTTACGAGGCGTTTATGAGGTTGGGTTTGGGTTCATCTTCCTCTTGCCGCCGGTCATGGTGACGTTGACGAAACGGCGGGTGTACTGGATGCGCTTCTTCGCGCGGCCCTTGGGGACCTTCTTCTTCTCTTGTGGCTCGACCTGTTGGTGGGTGTAACGTTAGACGATGATTCAATTTGCAGTCCATAGATTTGCCCGTTGCTTGTGGCCCTTCCCCGGTCTTCCTCCTCTTGCGCCATCGAAGTGATGATTCGTGGTGTGGAAGTCGGCGTACCTTTGGAGTCTGCGACTTGACCTTTCCGGCACGGGCGAGAGAGCCGTGCACCTTACCCATGATTGCGGTGTGGTGTGGTGTTCACGCTGTGGGTTGTCTGCGGTGGCGAATACTGTCAGTCTGCGCGCTCGCTGTAGCGGTCGTGGGCGGGCGAAAATGGGATGTGCGTGATCCGGTGGTGAAATCGAGGCGGTAGATGTGGACTCACGGGTTGCGTTGATGGATTTGCTGGCGCTGGGTGTGGTGAAGCGGTCCAAGTGATGGCGTCGATGCTGAATTGAGCCTGTGAGTGGGAAGATGCTTGGCACGGGATCGGAAAAGCGGCGACACAGAAGCAGCGACCGGCGCCTCGGTTTCGGTGGTCGATAAGATCATCTGATAGACGGTCGTGCCATCATGCATTGTCGACGCCTCTTCTCGTGAGCATAGCTTGCTCTCAGTGCATCGTTGAACAGACATACTCGGTTGCACCATGAAAGCCACCACCATCCTGATCGCCATCGCCGGTGCGGCATTCGCCAGCTCAATCGGACAGCAAGTCGAACCACAACACATCTTCTCCAACCCAGACTCAATCAACGAGGACGACTTCCACTTTCCCACGATTCGCGAGTCCACCGCCCAAGCACGAAAGATCCTCCACCTCTCAACAGTCGGCACCCTGGTCACTGTCTTCCCATCCACATCACACAAACACGACGATGCCTCCACAACCGAAAACCGACCCTCAGACGTCGAAGGCTCGCCGATAGGCCTAATGGAATACTACGCCGACTGCGACCCTCACAGCGGCAACCCCATCCTCCTAGCTCTAGATATCGCAACACCCTACAAAAACTACAACCAAGGCTCCAACATCTCCCTCAGCGTCCGTTGGTGGCCTACACAAAAGAACATTTACTCAACGAGCACATTCTCCAAACTCACAAACTGGCTCTGGAGATCCCAAGACGAAGACGAGATTCCCACTCCTCATACGCCCGCTGCACTCCCTCGCTTCTCTCTCCACGGGCGTTTAGAACCCGTCTCAGAAGATCGTCTCAAGGACGGGAAGATCCAAGCGTGTTTCTTACGAAGCCATCCGGATTCGATATTTTGGCAGCCGGGGAATGACATTCACGAGAGTCATTATGCACAATTGATCGTGGATCATATCTACTGGTTTGGAGGGTTCGGGGACAGAGCGAGGATTGGATGGTTGCCATTGGACGTGTGGCAGAATTTGACGATGAAGGAGATTTTTGAGGCGAAGTTGCCTGGGGAGGAGAAGTGGAGGCATGGGAGTGTGGATTGGAAACTTGGGTTGTGAGTGAGGGTGTGGGAAGAGGTGATGGGCATAGACAACGCGGGATGGAGCATATACGCCGAGTAGCATATTTATGAGCAACGAACAAAGGTTTTTACAATGAATGAGAAGAATTCACTGCGAATTTATGGATGTTTCCGGGAGCTACAGTGGAAACGTAGTTGGAGCCATGACTCTGAGTGAGAACATGAGTATGGTTATTTCATACCGGAATGAGCTCACACCTCGTGCAGTCAACAGCCCAAGTTGCTCTTCAACACTTGAGCAGGAAAGCCTGCGAGTAGTGACAGGCCCAAACCAAACCTGTCGAAGAAAGCAGTCGTGATGGTTCATGCCCTCCAAATCAGATCAATGCGGGTCTACCAGGGGCGAGGAAGTGCTGTTCGGGAACTGCCAGTCTACTCCGCTGTCACGGCTGTTCCGTATGGTCACATTTTCAGAGTGAACTATAGTATGGCATGTGAGCAGACGGTGCAGCACGACTTTGGCATATCGCCGCTGTACAAGGCTGCAGAGCTCCAGGTATATTCTTTGCTAAATCGTGACTTATGCATCCTACACTGGAGCAATCAAAGAATACGAGAATCAAGCTTTCGCTTTGAAAGATGTGGCACAATGGAAGTATTCCAGAATATGGAGAAGCAGTGAGATCGAGGCTGAGCTACCTTGCCCTGCCCCCGAATCGAGCCGGCATGCGAAATTCGGCGTCGGCGGACGTCTGCGGCGAGCCGCCAGCCTTCATTGATGCTCGGCAGTCTCATCAGCATGCGAAGTAATGAGGCGACGAAGGAAGCGTGCAGCGGGATGTCGACACGAAAAAGCCAGCCGCATGCGAACGAACCTGCAGAGGCCAAGTAGTGGGATCGAGAGCCAGGTAGCACAACAGCTCTGGACATACCCTAGCTCCACATCCGAGCGGTATAGAACTCGTATGGAAAGCGAAGGCTTCGAATGGTTAGCAAGGTACGACTCCTTCAACTACACATCGTTGCCCATGGACCTTGCGTGACGTTTGCCAACTGCCGCGGTATCATGCTGCGGTCAAGGTGGTGCCACAGTAGACCCGAGGACTATACGCGTCGTGCCCAAGTCAGTTTTTCTTGACCGGCTCGAGCAGGCAGGCAGACAGAACATTGCCAAGTCTTGCAGATGTCGTCGATTACGTGGTCCAACACTTGGTCGTACACAACATTCAGTCTGGCGGACAGAAGAGAGTCTGGTCTTGCTTGGACCTCGCCTGTGTGGTCGGGCTGCGTAGACGGAGGCGCTTGTCATGTGCTTGATATGAAGTCTGCAGGTGTCCTGGTGACGAATCAATATTTGCTGGCCCACCAGAGCTCCTTCTAGGTGCAGCACTTTCGGGTGTGCAAATGTTGGCTCCGCGGTCCTTCTAGCGTTGTTGCAGCAGAAGCCGTCTCCAGGCCTTGATGAGGAGTGGGATGCCTCTCAACGCACAGCGTGTCTTTGCCGGAAGGAGGCAATGTAGGAGCCTGCAGGGGCCTGTGCGGGAGAATGTCGCAATCGTCTAGCGTGTGCAACGTGGTAGCCGACGCGTCTGTCTCGACTTTGCCACTGCCGTATAGGTGAATATCCTTGAACAGCCTCGTGCTACCAATATCGGTCTGACAAGGCAGCAAAGATGATTGGCTCCGAGGTCCGTTCGCTTCAAGAAACAACACTGTTGACTGTGTACTAGGCATCTCTGCAGAAAGACGAAATACCTTTTCTGCAACGAATCTGGGACAAAAAGTGGAACAGGGAGGTTGTGATTTGGCTTGACTAAGGGTTGCAAGGAGGGCGAAGACGCCAACAGCCGACGCCGATCACGCGTCTGAGCCACCCTGCGATCAGGACGACACTTTCTTCAGTGGGCTATGGATGGTCGCCGTCTGTGCTTCACAGCAAAGATATGTGCGAGAGCTGTTATACGGTAGTCCTGAAGATCTGCTGTGTTCCGTTCCATCAATCAGGTCAACGTAGGTGAAGAAACGGGGCACTTCTGCAGTTGTGGCGATTGCGACAACCACTGTACGCGTGGCCTGGCGAGCTGCCGAGGATTCCACAACACCTGGGACACGCATGACGATGGAAGATCCTCGTTCGACGCCGTCTTGCGACCAACGATCAGCACAACTTGCGTGGTGGTATACCGCCCAGACAATGAGAGAATGATGCTGTGTGCGCAGTGTCTAGGGTCATGCAGCGACCGGCAAATGGTCTGATGACGCCCAGCACTGACTGCGCTGGAAGAAACAATGTGTTGTGGACCGGTGGACCAGCAAAGACGGCACACAGTAATGACGCCAAGAGTGCTTGGCTTTGCATCTTGTCGACGCAGCAGCTCTTCCAAATGGCAGACGAAGCAGATAGGCAGTCGTTTGCGTGGTCGGCGTGAGGCATATGTATACGTACGATGCAACAGTGCAACGCAATAGCCATCGCCAGACTCAGCAGGCGACCTTGGTGGAGGGCGCGCATCAATTGGGGGGGAAGCGACAAGGGGGCACAGACCACGACCGGTGCTGAGGGCGAAGGGTACGCGTCAGCGTGTACGTTTCCCTCTCCAATCGTCCCTTCAACACTGTCAAAGCCGTCGTTCAGACCATTGTCGCTGCTCAACGACCACCAAAGCGTTCAATATCAGTCGTCGACGGCTCGACAGTGTTGCTCGTGGTCTTCGCTATCGACGACATTTCGGCAGGAGGCAGTGTCAAGCCGAGAGGAAGGCGCAGTCGCCGTAGACCAAGGACCCTGCCCGCAGCCACAGCGACCGACGTTCACTCATTCAGTTCGCTTTCCTTGGACTCGCACAACTTCACCTACGACCACCGAGATACACACACTCACACCACCGCCGCGACCATGGCAGACCGCAACCCTCCTCCAAACGGGGTGCCGCGACGAAAGCCAGTGCCACAGCCGGCGTCAGCACAACCGCTTCCGGAGAACTGGGCCAAGGACCTCACGACGCAGTTTCGCCGCACACTATCGACGAAGCGCATGAACGAGTTGAGCAGCAGACCTGGGTCGATGAGGCGATCGTCGTCGCGGCGGCATGAACTCGTCGTCGTCCCATCACCTGCCCCACCCGTGCCCGCCCGCCATGCGCCCGTACCCCCGACGGACGCGCCCACAATACCACAGAACGACATCGAGCGACAGCGCTCACCACCACCAGAGTACTCGTCACTCAAGAACATTCCGACTGTACCAACTCCGCCCACCGACACCAAGTCGATGCGATTTCGAAATATGCTCCTTTCTTTATCGAATACACCTTGCAAATGGGAGAACCCGGGACTTCTGGACGACGCATTGGCCAAACTTCCACTCCAACGGATATATGACGAGGCCCAGGAAGAATCAGATCTTTACATGGCCGAAGCGGCGTCGCTCGGCCCAAGTACAAAGCCAGCATGGGGCTACCAGGACTGCGTGATTCGTGCCATGATGAAATGGTTCAAGCGGGAGTTCTTCGAATGGGTCAACAACCCCAAATGCTCAACTTGCATGATGCCAACTATTGGAAAAGGCATGGTTGCGCCGCTACCAGAGGAACAAGCCTGCAGTGCATCACGAGTGGAGCTATACCAATGCAGCAACCCACAGTGCCAGTCCTTTGAGCGATTCCCTCGATACAACGACGCTTTCGTTCTCGTTGACACAAAGCGAGGGCGCATTGGAGAGTGGGCCACATGCTTTGGCATGCTCTGCCGCGCACTAGGGAGCCGAGTCCGATGGGTCTGGAACGCCGAGGACCACCTCTGGACGGAAGTGTATAGCGCGCATCGCAGGAAGTGGGTGCACGTGGACTGCTGTGAAGAGGCTTGGGATGCCCCACTGCTCTACACTCAAGGTATGTACCAGCCGACTCGTCGTGGTCGATCCACTTGCTGATCATTGTTAGGCTGGGGCAAGAGGCTCTCATACTGCATTGCCTTCTCGGCCGATGGGTGTCAAGATGTGACCCGTCGCTATGTGCGCAACCCAGCTGAGCACGCTGCACCTCGGAACAAGTGCCCCGAGGGTGTACTGCTACATATCCTTGCCGAGATCAGAGCCATGCGCCGTCGCGACATGGACAAGCAAGAGCGCTTCCGTCTCAATGCCGAAGACATGAAGGAAGACGCCGATTTCCGCAAGATGATCATTGAAGCTCTCGCATACAATGTCAGCCGGATCCTTCCTGGAGGCGACGGAGTGAAGAGTGATCGATCACGGACAGATCCCGACGCCTTGAAGGCACTCGAAAGCGCACAGGAAGAACGCCAACGACAACGCGCTCTCCGCAACCAACAAAACAACCATCAACAACCACAACAATGATGCTGACATGGACAACCTTTTCTACTTCACTTCGAGTGATACCCCCTGGAAACCTTCTTCATTCGATTTTCGACGCGATCTAGTATCAGCGATTTCCCCAACCACGCTGGCGGTCGACGACATATACCCCACCTTTCTCGTATGTCACCACATCATGCTGCACAAGAGAAGCAGCATTTCTCTCGGGTTTACCGTTTCCATATGTGCTACACTGTCACACAATCTGTTCTTGGCGAGGAGTCCATTGGAGCATCACTGGCGCAACTTTTTACATAAATTTGACGATTGGGAATTACTGGGGCATGCATCACGCTTTTAACGCTTTCCGCTGTGCTATGAAATGGATGATACCACTTCTGGGCGACGGCATTTGGGTCAAGCGAGGAGTTTCGTTTTTTTTCTGTTTACTAGTGTCTAAATGGGCCTGTTTTGTTTTCTCATATACACATATGGTCGATGGAAGGAAGCAAAAAGACGATGTGCACGTGAACATTTTTGAAGAGATTAGCGAGATACCTCTTGTTTGGTAGTAGGAAGGAGATGGGATTGGCCTTTGGTGCCAGAATCGAAGAATTTGACAAGCTTCTCCAATGCTTCTGCCTTCCACGATGCTTTCTGCGGTGTGCGACCCTGTCCCTCCATTGGTAGTGTGACAAGAGGCAGATTTCAAGTGGTCCCGTGAGCTGCTTCCTACTTTTTGCTAGAACGCGTGTTGCCAAGGTCGCCGCGCTTTCACTTTAAGCTATTTTTGGATTTCTACTGCGCTGCTTGCTGCGCTTCCTACGAGGCTGCATCCACACCACCACTTCGCCCCCGCCCGCCCCCTCCGCAGCGATGACATGTTTACTACGAAGCTGAATTGCTTGTGCTGCGATTCAATGGCACGCCGTAGTAAGCACGGTATGATCATCAACTTTCGCGGCTGCGTCCAATGACACGTTCGCGTTGGAAGCGAAGGTGTGGGAGCAAGGGTACTTGAGAGGCTGGGTTGGGTTTTCCGGGATTGAGAGACGATGAAGCCTGTCTGGCTGAGAGTGTGGAGACCTTGTTGATCTTGAGATCATTCGCCATACAAATGTCGATATACTGGAAGATCGATGCGAATAGAACAGAATGAAAGAAGCCGAAGATGGCTATACGAAACGGAGGATGAAGCATCTCTCCGTAGACCTATTTTATCGTACTCGGTGAAGGCGTTTCGGCGTATGTCATGGAGGAATCGGCAGGAAGCTGTGCAGCATGGCCTCTTTCTCTCAGGGTACACACCGATATCGATAGCAGAGGCTTCTGTAGGAGGAAGGAGACATGAGGTACGCGTCGCTGGAGAACAAGCACAGCTTCTTTGCTTTGCCACCCGCTAGGCGTGTTTCAGGCTTGCCAGCCGTACCCTCTGCTCCTCTTTCCCAGCCTCGCTCTCTTGTATCAATGCTCTCATCAATGGAGATCCGGGCACTCGTTTGGCAAGAAAAGCCACTGGGGATGAGCACGCCTCGCAGCCGAAACAAACGTTCGAGTGAGACCGGAGAATTGGACGGAAGAGTGCCTATAGGTTGCAGCGGAATTCCCGAAGAGAGCAAGTGGGTGGGTTCTTGCCTTTGCAGGCAGGGTTCTGCTGACGCTAGAGAAAACGTCAGCCACGTCTTCCCACGCAGGCATGCTTGCACAGCCATCATCATCGGCGTTGCAGAAACGACGCAAATAGAGGTATACATATGATCGTGCGGTTTGTCCTCTGTTTCAGCTTTCCTTGCTATCTATCTCTCTGTGCTTTGCCTTTGCTCTTTGTTCACCATCATCATCAAACCCCTCACATCCGTTTGTGTCGCGTACCCGTCTTTCGTTACTTGCGAAGCGAAACACGTTCAACTTGACCTGCGATAACAGAGAGTGAGAGCATCACAACAAGTGTACACTCCACCGGAACAGAACACAACAGCGAGAAGGACAACTACCGCCAAGATGGGCAAAGCAGCCAGAGCGGCGTGCATTTTCGTGCCGATGGCACTCACCATCGCCGCTTTCGTCTGCGGCGTCCTCCTGCAAGTCGCAGGCTGGAACACACTCGACTCGTACTACTTCTTCCGAGCGAACCTCACAGATCTGAACGTCGAAGGGACAGGAGGCGGCAGCAATAGCGTGCTCAACGATGCGATCGGTCAGATCAGGACAGCAGGCGGCATCGGACAAATTTACGACATTTACTTGTGGAACTACTGCTACTCGAATCAGACGGATGGAAGCGACAAGGACTGCACTGGCAGGAAGGCATCGTTTGTCTTTGACCCGATCAAGGAATGGGGTCTGGAGAGCACGAACAGCAGTGACAGCAGCAGCGACAACAACTCGGATAATGTGATTCAGAATGCGATCGACAACGTTCGAGAGAACTACGATCAGTACGCGGAGGAATTGCTAGGCAGCAGTGGAAAGTCTGCGCTCAACGCATACCGACACGTCGCGAAGTGGATGGTAAGTCTCCATTATCCAACCCCACCTCTCAGCAAGCAAACAAGCTAATCATATATCCTAGTTCATCGCATACCAAGTCGCCTTCTGGACCAACCTCGCCGTAATCCTCATCGGCATCTTCGCCCTCTTCTCCCGCATAGGCTCCCTCTTCACCTGGATCCTCAGCATCGTCTCCACATTCTTCACCTTCGCCAGCGTCGTAACCAGCACAGCCCTCTTCACAGTCCTCGTCTCCGCCCTAAACGAAGTCCTCGAACCCTACGGCATCGAACTCCACCTCGGCCGGCAAGCCCTAATCGTCGGCTGGCTAGGCGTAGCATTCTCCCTCGGTGCAACAATTTTCTGGCTATTCAGTATTTGTTGCTGTTCGGGAAAGAGTAATCCACATCATAAATCGAACAAGGGAGGACTTTTGCAGGCTGAGCCGAAGGGGTTGGGATATGGAATGGAAGAGGGGAGGGGACGTGGAGGGTTGAAGGTTGAGAAGACGGGGGATTATCAACGTGTGGAGTCGCCTTATATGGGCGCGGCAGATCACGATCAGGTTCCGTTGCATCAGTATGGACAGTCGAATCCTTATGCTGCGCCGCAGGCTGGTTACGAGCCTTATAGGCATTCGTAGAACATGCGAGAAGGGCATGGGTTCGGGAATGGTATGATTTGATGATTGATCACCTACGAGCGAAAAGCATCGCGACGGAGTTTTGGTCAATTTGGTCGGCAAATCGAATCGAACAAGGAGTCGAGAAAGAATGGCAGGAGAAGAATGGATTTTCCGCGCGTTGGATTTTCGTCCTCACGCATGCGATGATACCACGAATAGCATGGCATAGTTGATTCTAAACATGACGACCTGAAGAATGAACAACACTTCAATATACATGTAGTGTTACAACGGCTTCCTCGTCATTGCTCTCTATCCTACTTCCCATTTTTCGCCCCTTCCAAAATATCCCACATCGGCCGTTCAACAATCACAACTTCCAGCACACGATCCTCTTCCGTACTCGAAGCAGAACTGTCTTCCAACGGCACAACACCTAGTATAGGCCGATACTTGAACGTCAACCACCAAGGCTTCTCTTTTGATGCGACGACCGCAGAATCTGCCTGATCGTCCGTGCTCTTCACGCGCGTCAATCGAAGCTCAGACTCCTCCTCATCCAGGTCATCCTGATCAACTTCGGAGGACTCACGCCTTGTTCGCTGTTGCTGGCTGTCCAGGTCGACGTCCATTGGGGATCCATTCTCTACGCGCAGCACTCTTCCTGGCAAACCGTCCCGATCGGCAGCAGTTCTCTTGCTGCCTGCGCCGCTGGTTCTAATTCGCTTCGAGGTTTGCAAGTCAGCTGCACTGTTGCTAGTGCTCTGTCTTCGCTTTTTGGAGGGGAGGTCGGCTGAGGCATTGAGCATGAAAAGCCAGTTGAAGCCATAAAGCCAGATACGCTCGCGTTGAGCAGAGACAACCCAGACAGCATCGATGACGCGATCTCGGACCTTGTTGAAGTCTTCTGGCAGAGCGGAAGTTGGGTTGTTTCGGCTCCAGTCTGTCAGTCTACCGGCCAGGACGTCGAATTCGTACATTTGGTGCTTGGCAGTCATGATCCAAAGCTTGTAGGGTCCTTTGGGCAATTCATGCGAGTGTGCATGTGGGTTATGCCTAGTTGAGTGGACGCCAGGATTGCCATTGACCAAGTCGTTCGATCTTGCATGGTTGAGAGTAGGCCGGAAGGAAAGCACCAGAGGAGTGCTGTCCAACTTTGGGAGCAGGTGAGCAGCCGGATTCTGAGCCCAGTGCTGCCCATAGTATACTACGAGCTCATCTTCGTCGTCGTCAGAGCTATCTGAGGAAGAGCCATTGTCGGAGTCACCGCCCTTCGCGTCATTTGCTGTGACATCGAGTGCGGGCGCAGTGAGATCTTCATTGCCTTCCAAGACCCATGTATCGAGATGCCCGGACACATCGCTTGCGGCCAAGACGCTGCCGTCCGAGGAGAATGCCAGCCGTGTGATGGACTGGTCGTAGCTTCGGAAGGCATCCAATGAAGCCAACTTCCTGTGGTGCCGTTCGAGCTCAACTGTGCGACCTAGAATCTGAACGTGCTTTGGCTTCTCCGGAACTGCGGCGGTGCGAGCGATGTGCACTTCGTTGTTTAGCTTGACTACAGCGAGCCATTTGCTGTCGGGCGAGAAGCGTAGCAGGCGGGCGCCTTCCGAGCTAAGCGCACTTGGTACATCCAGCTTACGAGGTACGAGAACTTCCGAGTCTGGTCTTTTGCGCAGCTGGAAGGCCTTGATCTCTGCATCAGTGGCAGCAACGAATACCTTGCCGTCATCTGAGATAGCCGCACACCGAATCGTCTGCTTCGTGTTGAGCGCAATTTTCGCGACCAATTTGCGAGGCGGCTCGGCCTCTGGACTGTAGTCAAGAGTCTGCGTTCTTGCAATCTTCCAAATACTAATGCTGTTCTCAGCCCAGCTCACCAGTAGCCTAGCTTGACGAGCGCTCGTTACTGGAGGTTGCTGTGGCAGATGTGGCAGAGTCCTTGTATACTCCTTGCCATATTCTCGCAGAGGCGTGACCACAGGAGCCAGATCGCCGCCGCCAGAGACAACCACGCTCAGATCCTTGCTGTCATAAGATGCCATGGCCTTCACCTCGCTCTTGGTATGCGTCCTTCTGTGATGTGCTTTTGCCCATGACTTGCGCCCAGCAGGATTCGTCAAATGATGATACACTGCAAGTCTGCCGTCCAAGCTGCCCGTGAAGATAGTCTGTCCGTCCTCGCTTGTGACAATATCGATACAGTCGGAGTCGTGACCCTTGATCCTCTGAGTCAAAGAGTAAGATCTTCCATCCCAGAATACGACGTCTCCGTTCGAGTCTCCAGACACAATATCTCCATTCGGCAAGCACTTGACCTTCCATACAAACTTTGTCTTAGGCGCTGGTGGAACACCTGTTCCCAAGCTCATTGTCCTCAGTATGCTACCGTTTCGTGTGTCGAAGATCCGGATGTTGCTGTCAGCGAACCCTGCCACGACTCGGTCTCTTGTCTGGTAGGTGATGCTCATGCATTTCGCCTTCTTGCCAGACACGCGAGCCAGAAATCGTCGGAACTGCAAGTCATTGTCCGCCGTAGACAGCAGCACGATTGAACCATCGCCACACCCTGCAACCAAATCTTGAAATCTCAGCTCTTCTTTCCCACCGGGCAGTTGTCTCGGCTGTGCAGCAAAACACCACGCTTCACTAAAATTTCCCGTGCTCTTCTTCTTCGGCGCACCCTTCTCAAGATCCCATTCTGTGACGTCCGGAGAAGATGCTATGCTGAAAAGCCGGTGTTGGCCCAACACCGGTTCGCCATCGAAATTTGTCTCATCTGGCTCTCGAGTCCACACCAGCCCATCAATGCTCTTGCTGCTTACGCCTGGAAACACCGCCTCTTGCACCCACTTCCCTCCTAGGGGATTCCAGATCTCAATCTGCCCATTGTCCCTCCCAATCGCCAACCTCAGTGTCGGCTGCGGGAAACCTTTCGGAAGCTTTTCATCGCTGGATCGTGTGAAAGCGATTGCTGTAATAGGTCGTACGGGATATTGCACGAAGCGCGAACGATGGACGTCCATATTCGGAGACGTTTGGAGGAACACCGTCTAGGCAGGCATTTTGGCAGCGCTTGCCTGAAATCCGTTGATCGGTCCTACCTTCGATGTGCGACTTGCTTGCAATCCAAACTTTTTCGCTAGAGAGGTGCTCGGTTCGCGCTAGCACTAGCCACATGTGGCTAGTGTACTTTTGCTCCAGCCGGACCTCACTTCCGATGCCCTCAAAGCTCAGATCCACGCCACGCAGGAGTGTGGGCATTCGTGACGGACAGTGCATGCCAGTTTGCTGGCCAGAACAAGTCATCATCACAGCATTGTCCCAGGGTGGTCATGTCGTAACGGAAATTGTGAACCACAATGTGAAGATCATTTTCTCACGAAGTTACACGTAACGAACGGGATAGCACGGGCGAGGTGGAGATCAGGAGGGAACTGAAAACACGCAATGTTACAATTACCATGTACACTCGTATGTCTGGCACCCTAAAACAACGATGCTGCTGGGAGACCGGATCCAAGGAATGCATCCTCGTCTCGATGCTCGCTCGTCGCGGTTAGCAAAATGGGAATCGGGCAACATGCCCACCGATCTCTTGCTGCGACAATTGAGATCCGACTCCTATATCATTTCTTAAGAAACGCTACCTTGGATTCGCCGCATAAGCGTGATGGAACAAAGAAGTACTCGTCCTCCTGAGCCAGATTGTGCACCATCCATTCCACGCAGCGGTGATCTCGCTTCCGAAGGTGCCACATTTCGAGACGGTGAACGGGAATTGCCAGCCTATGTGTCACTAGGAATTCCATTAAATCGTGCACGAGCACTCATTGAACGAACAGGGCGAACTTCGGAATTGTCTATGGCATTTTTTATAAACATGGGGGGTATCTGTCGCTGCTACTCGAATCCAAGTGCAGATAGCAAAAAACGCTCAAAAAAAGTGCAAGATCGAGTCTTGCCGGCGCCCGTCGCCGGATCCTTGTATGTGTGCGTGTGAACGATCTTCTGATTCTGTTCCCGGCTTCCATTTTTGCTCAGTCTGATTCCACGAGGTAAATATGCTTTCTGCTTTTTGGGGGTTCCAGAGTCTCTCCGACTCCATGTACCCGACCCAGATAGACTACCCGTACATGCTGTCCTCCTTGCCCCGTCCCGTCTATGTGCCGAGCTGCTTTTTGGCTGGCTACATGAAAATGACGTGGCGGAGGCTACACACAAAAGAAAATGCTCCAAAAATGCAACGCTCGCTTCAATGCTGTGCTGAATGCTATGACGTTCATACACGTACAATAGGTACGTCCCGCCGTATTGTGAGATGTTTTCCTTGTACAGTTGTTAATACAACAGGGGCGGCCATAAGCAGCTGGCTTGTGCCTGACCTTGGTGTTTGGCCAAAGGGATGACGACCGAGTCCGCTATTGCACGAACTGTGGCTGCGACATGTACGTTTGTTGTTGCATCACAAAGTTGTTGTGATGCATCTGTTCGCCCGCTGAGGGAGGAGTAGGGACACAGTGGGCGGCGCGGTTCACGTATGCTGGGTTCGCACCATAAGTGCTGACGGCCATCTGGTCCTTGTCCGGAGTGATGGGTGGTGTCAGCATGCCAAACGAGGCGGCGTGATAGCCGACCTTTTGTGGTGTTTGTGGTGTGAGATACGAGTTGGGTCCAGGCTGTGAGTCGATCTCCATTTGGGACTCGTTGACAGGGGTCTGATTTTGGGCTCGCTGTGATTGGGCAAGCATGGCCTGGTGCTTGAGGAACAGGTCGATGGTTGCTGACACTGAGGACAAGTGAGGCGATGCATACTTGCGTAGGAGTGCTTGCGAAGGGTGAGCCAGGTGGTTAGACAGGTTGAGTACCACCTGAGGATCGTATCGTGCAGACCAATCATCGTACCGGGACTGCGGCCTGTTCAGGATGCAACGAGCCAGCGCGAGAGACGATCGAGCCATGACGGATGGCCGGGATGGGATGAACTCCTTGTGATACAGGGCCAGCTCGGAAATATACCAGGACATGTGCTCCAGCTCAGGGTCGAAGGCGACTTCGGTCAGGGCAAGCTGCAGAAAGCTGGTGACTGTAGGATGGCCGATGACCCAGTTCAGAGTCTGCAGCACGTGCCACTCCATTTGGGTGAACATGTCATCGTCATAGAGTGAGCAGCACATGGACTTCAGTTCCCGGATCGTGGGTACACGTTCCTTGCGATCACCGTACTTGGCGGCAATGAGGAGCGCTGCACAGCCAACGAGTTGGTAGTGGCGCTTGTAGACCACCCGTCTTGAGCAATACCGGTCGAGCAGGTTGACAGCGAGGTGCAGAGTCTCCGGCAGCAATTGGAAGGCGTGGTGGGCTTCGAGCAGAAAGTCCAGGAGGTATGGGCGCATGAACCATTGAATCTCAGTTTGGATCTCGATCGAGTGGATGTCGGGCATGGTTTCGGTCTCCATGTGCTCCATGTGGTCAAGAACATCCTCCTGGTATTCGTCGGCAGTCGCTCGTGACAGTTCCTCGCCGAGCGCCTTCTGCCTGAGCTTGGCCACGTTGCGGGCCCGCTCACGTTCTGCCGCCGCTCGTGCGAAGACACCTTCATCGTCATCGTGACTTTCCACGAAGTACGAATCGCAATAACCGAATGAGGCAAAGGTCCTTGGCCCAGCTAGTTGCTGAGACTGTTGTTGAGGTTGGTACGCCATGTTGGTAACGAGGTTCCAGTACGGTTGGTGAACGTGTTGTCAAGTCTCCAGGATTGACAAGTCGTCGCAAGTCGAGATTTTCCGGGTGTGCAAAAGAGTGGATGTCCAGCAGTTGAACTGTATTAAAGAGTGTGAATCCTCACTACGAGGCCGGTCGTGAATGAACGTGATTAGTTGGTATTGTAGAACCCAGTGAATGAACAATCCAGAACAGTGATCCTTCGACGAAAATCAGAGTGAAGGCGTTATGGACAACGGCTGATGAGGCCTAAAATGTATAAGCTGTGGGTCGTTCGCTAGGTGGGTGCGCGTGAAAGTGTCTTCGAGTAGGTACCATGAACCTTACGTAGTGCACGATCAGCCAACGGCGCGACTGGGGTGCATACCTTGAGAATTAGATTACTGTGACGCTATTTGGTAAGAGCGAGGTGGGCTGCAGAACGAATCGTCTCCTTGCGAGCCACGGTGAGGTAACCGATGGGGTCAAGGTTCCAGCAGATTGTTCTCGGTCGCCTGGGATGTGGGTGCCAAGTGCAGAGAGCGAGCTAACGCCTCCACAGGTGTTGGTGAATGCTGGGTGGTTCGAGGGTGATCGTGCAGGAGCCTGCGAAGAATCTGGGGAAGGGAATGTCAGTAATTCGCTTTGCACAGAAATGCACGATGAGGCAAGGAGGTTCCGAGCCGAGGGTCGGCTTTCAATAAAATGATAGTAGCATACCTGAGCAACCGTCACTCCTGGCCTTGTAGGATGGGAGTAACTCTTCTGCACAGATTGCAACGTAGTCGACTGAAGCTTGTCTGAAGTGAGCACAAGGAGTTGCAGCTATTGTGATAGAAAAGTTAGCATCAGAACTGAAATGTCATTGATCACATGCAGGCCCCAGAGAATGGTGAGCTCGTCAATGGTTGCCTGTATTGAGGTGTGGTGCAGGAGAGACAAATTTCTCGCTGGAATTGTCTGCCCGTTCCAGAACGCTCGTGAGGAATGCGATGGCCAATGGCTGTTGAACCTTGAATACTGACGCCTCACCTCGATGCCAGAGGATACCGTGCAGTCGATGTATTGTTCAGGTGAACGGGCGGCATGTTGACAAGTCCCAACATGATGCCGTGGTGCCCGTGCTCGTTGCATGTACAACCAACGGGATTCTCGAGCGGCCAACAACAACGCCGAACACCACCACACTCAGTCTGGCTGGCAGAGTTGAGTGGAAGTGCCGGATATGAGCCGTATGTCGAGTGTAGTACTCCTGGCAGGTTCGAGAGAGGGGGACGTGACGGCGGGTCGGGCGTGAGGAGGAGATTTGCTGCCTGAACCACGATCTCGACTGTAGTGATGGTGTCTGCCGTGCTGAGACCTCTCGACACTCTCCGGTCGTACTGATTCACCTTCGGCAGGCACGCTGCACCTGTGGGCAGCCACGACGGAAAGCCTCCAGCAAGCACCGCACCTTCTTCTTCTCCTCTCTCGATGTCCCATCATACGTGACCCGCCGCCGCCGTCTCTATTCGTGTCGAGGTGTCCTTCCTGTCCGTGTTCCTGGTGCATGCACGGTGATGGATGATGGTCTCTTACCTTTTCGAGTTGATGGCAGCACACGAGCCGATCCAGGAGCAGGCTGATAGGTGGGCACGAGACCTGTCGACGTCGAGGTTGATGGATGCAAGATGTCGGAGCGGTTGGGAGGATGCGGACGTCAGGGAGCTCTACGATCAACGAAGAGGAGAGGTCGACGTTTTGATGAGGACGAGGTGGTGCTGGTGTCGAGGCTGACCGGATCACAATTTGCAGCGGTCACAGCACCTATGACAAGGCCAGCGGCAAGGAGAGGGAGTGGAGAGGGTGATGCCGAATCCGCGGCGAATAATCGACTCCCTGCTCAATGATCCATTGCAAATTGGGGTGGAAAACGAAGGACAACGACGGAGGTGAAGGAGGAGAGAGCAGAGCAAGCTGCACACAGACACTGATCCTAGCGATCCACCGCCGACGCTTGCACGTCGCTTGGCTGCAAGGTCAGGAAACTCTGCTGCGCTCACGGCCCATCATGCAACGACCCAGCGCCAGCCGACGGTCGTGTCTAACTACGGCAACTCACTCTGTGCCAAAGCCCAGACGTTTTGTGCGTGTCAGCTGTGGCCGGCGAGAGACTCCTGCAGATCCATCATTCGACCGCCGTCTCTAGTATGCAGGCTCGGCAGGCTCACAGCAGCTGTGGCTTGTGCTGTGCCATGCCCATCCCGCTCACACGACGCTCCAGCTGCCGCCTGTGGGACATGCCCTGTCCGGTGCTGTGCTGTCCATCTGCTGCTGATGAGCATCCGCCTCATGTCCTTCACGCCACGGCATCCACGCTTCACATTGTCTGCTGGGCGGAGCGGGCGCTGGTGCTCGTAGCCATGCCCAGCGGCCAGCGTCCAGATCCACAATCTCGCCGTCGAATCACAGCCGCCAGCCATTTCGCTGTCTTATGCAGCTACCGCTCATTGAGTTAGCCCCCGGTGCGCTGACGGCCACTCATCCTCGCCCGAACCTCCTGCGGAAACCCAGCACTTGCAGGTCGCTACCACGCATACAACGACCAAGGCGCTCCAGAGATTCGGCTCTGCTCCTCATCGAGAGCTGCATGCACTTTACCCGCGTGTCCTGGCAGACGCGTCCTTGAGACACGACGAGGCCAAAATGGGCGTTCGCACTGGCTTTATTGCACCAAATCTCGTCGTCCACCACCGCCCAAAGGCTTCCAAACCGCCTCCTAAGCGCTTTCTAGTGTCCGATCTCCATTTGAGAGCGGCTACTCGCATCCTGGGATCCCAGGCATGTACGTCAAATTGCAGCAGGACGAGGCAAGCCATCTGAACGCAGCATTGCCGTCGACCAGATATCAATGTTGCACAATTGTTTGCTTGCTGCCGCAGATCACAGTCGGTCTATGGACGCCAGGCTGGTTTCGCTGGCTCTGCTGTGGACACTGCAAACGCCCATCGTGGCACCGGCACTACATCGTAGAAACCCTCAGACCACGATTGCCAGCATCACATACCCACCCATCCTGGAGCTCCTTCTCGATGCACCGGGCGAGAGACACGCGAGTACGCAAACGCAACTGCTACAGTCTGTCACCGCATGGATGCCCAGCACGCGGGATGTCTCAGAAACTCGCATCCCCAAATCATCTTCGTTGCTGTGCCAAATTGGATGGCCCATGAAAACCGAATGAATATCTTGCTATCTTTAGTTGCACATTGCGTTGGTATGTCGCGTCGTTCGGTTGCCCGGCGTGCACAAATGCGAGGATGAAACGCGAGTTCGGCACTCTGGGCGGATCCCAGCTGTGCTACAGCATGCTCTTAGCCATCGCTCGCTTTTTTTCTCCCCTCCTTGCGCCGCGCACGCAGCTCACACGAATGCTGTATGTAATGATTCCGAAGATCCGCGGCAATGCCGTTACGATGAGCCAGGCGAGACCAAAGCCCACCAACGCTCTGAGACACAACATTGTTCCACTCCACGCTACGACACGACTAATAAGCCGGCAAAATTTCACAAGCAATCTACGCGTGTGTTTTGTGTCGCGTGCTAACTATACAAGAACGCGAGACATGACGTAGCATCGGAGAAGATACCATGCGAGCAGTTGCATTAGGTCCGCAGGTAACGTGCGTCGCATCCACTTGTCACATTCACTTTACAACATATATACGTACTCAGCATCAGCTCACCAAAAGTCGCCTTGCGTCCCGAAAGACTTTCACATGTCAAGAGCTTCACTCAGGGACCTCGAACCCTGACGGAGAGCTCTCCTAGGGTTTATTGTTGCAAGTTCCTGAGCACCCTGGATCTGCTTCAGAAGACGCGAAGGCTGGCCCTCAATTTGCAACCAGATCTCGATCTGAAGTCTTGACTTTGCGTGGTCCGTTGCCGCACGACTCGATACATTCATGATCTTCAACGCCAGTCTCGAAGAAGCCACATCTGTTATCACGCACGCTCCGCTGGCAGGAGCGCCTAGCCTTCTTCACACGGTCTGCCCAGCCCTGCGCCAGCGTGGTGCCGCCTCTTTCCTCCAGCAAGAGAGGGCTGCGCTGCTCTCGCAACTCTCTGCACGGTTGCGGCTCGGAAAGGATCTCGCATTCACCGGTAGCGCAGAGTACTTGCGTGCTACTGGTCCACGATTCAACTAGCCTTCGATGAGGAGGCGCGCTTGACGATTTCGGGAAAACACAGGAACATTAACACGGGCTCTTCAGCAGACGTAGACGCGCTGGTGCAGTACGAGCGGGCAGCCTTGTTATGCACATGTGCGCAGAATCACAAGTCCACGGGAACTCGCATCGTATCGTGCAGTGACTTCTTTCTCGCATTGGCATCAGAGGCCTCGGTCGGTGTGGCTTTCGCCAGAAACGATAGCTGAAATTGGAGACACAAAGGGCACTGACTCGGCTCACTGTGCGGACGCTTGTGTGAGTTTTACGACCGCCTGGCAGGGAACTCGGTCTCGGAGGCCTGATCAGCGTTACGCGCTGTACTTGCTCAAACAGTCCACGTATCATTGATGAACAATGGGGGCAGATGAAGATGGGATACGAGTGCGTGGCCCCTCATCAAATCGTCCATTGATGTGACGCCCGCCACTTCCACATGCTCATCAAACGTTCCAGCGCTCGCTTCTGCTGCAGCCACAGCCCTGAGCTTAAGCAGGTTAGACTTCGCCAGATCGCGTGCTCCGGGGTCGCGCTCACAACGCGTCATGCCGCTACGCTCGACGCAGACGGCACAAGTCTCGGCGAGCTGCGGTCTTTGCAACCCACCAGACCGACATGATAAGCATGCTAATGAGTGATCCAAAGGAAACTGAAAAGAACAAGTGAAGACACCCCAAACCGGCCAGGCAGATCCTCACAGGCAACTACAAATGAAGATATTGTATGCACTTTCCAACCTCGAAATCTGTCCCGAGGGAGTGGTCGGACACGCCCGTATAATTCACTTTCGCTTGCCCACCTGTGGCGCAGCACACTACCCAGTTCTCGCGCTCCACTGCCCTGTTGCTCGCGATATTCCACCACGAGCACGGAATGCTTGCTCCGCCCATACACGCCAAGTCACCGACGACGTCCGCTTCTGCCGGTGCGTTGTCTAAGCTGTCGCCAGCAGGGCGTCAACATGATCGCGCTGCAATGCTGGCGAGACAATGCTCTCCCGCCGCCTCCCGTATCAGCGGCTGGGATTCCCCCATCACGTTCACGAATGCTTGCTGAACGCGTGAACGCGTTCGACGCGTCTTCAAAACTGCATCCTACGGCGTCCGCTCGGTCCCGTGCTGATCAATTGCCGCTGCATCCTCAGAGCGAGGACATGCTTCCTAGGTTGGCCAGATGCACCTTCTTTTGACAAACCTTCCACCATATCAGCTGCCCTTCCAGGCTTTCGCCACAACTTCGTGTGTTGAGGGCTACAGCTACCAAACTCACGCAGAACCTAATTTGAACGTCATAGCTTCCGCACTGGGGAATTGATGCTCCCCTCAACCCAGCAGTACCACAGTAGCGACATGTTGGCTCACTCGCGCCATGGAACACGCTTGCTGATGAGACCAGCAACAACGTGATACACTTTGTCTGCTTGCCCGCGTGAGCGTGGAGACAGTGTTCCGTTCGCGCGATACCGGTACGCAGCTGTTGTACCACGCGTATATTACCACCACCATGCCAACTTCCACAATTCTGCCATCGCATTACTCATGGGTCATCAACCCTTCCAATAACCCAGCGATCACACGCGGTACGGAAGGACCACGAGCTCCCCCTGGCGTGAAATCACGTCGAAGGCAACACCAACGCGTACCTCCATCGTATAGCGGCCTGATAGCCGCCGGTGTCAAACCATGCCGCGCGAGAAAAAGTGCGATGTGGTGTGGTTGCCCAAGCATCGATATCCCAGCCAGCATGGAACCTCTCATCGCCAGCACGAGTTACCGAGAGCACAGCACATACACCACGCCCTCCACCAGTTCGCACGTTTCAGCCATTCGCACTTTCCGACGCTCAGGAGCTACGAAACTTGATACGTACGGACGCAAGCGCTCATCTCTACCCATAATGGTAGATACTGACTTCTGTTGGCATACTACCCATGTGTTTTGTACAAAAATCGCCGCTGCCACGTCTATGATCCTAGGCTCCTCCTTTCCCATTGGCATGGCACTGGTATTGCGCTGTCCTCCAAGCACTCCGAAAGTAGGACAGGGCGGCTACCACTGTCCGAAAGCAGACAGCACACTGACTTCCTAATACCAAAGCATCCTTGTGCCCAGACAGGAGTGACTGCTGCGTGGCGTTCATCATCATCGTTACAACCTCTAATCAGAAGCTCTTTCTCGATTGCCACCACGGATGTGCAAGAAATTCACACAACTTTGTCACCACTCCTCGGGTTTATGGGCTGCTGTGCATCGAGCTAGCAGCCATCAGCTCTTACAAATATACCACGATACATCCAACCCAAGGCTCGTCCGCCTCATCGTTAGTGGATTCTTGTAATGTGGCGCCGCGGAGTCTGTTGACACAACATCAGGGCTTATGATTGCAAATTCTCACACAGCTGCCTTCGTCCTTCGCGTCAAGATCTAGCCTCTGCAGGCACATGCAAGGCCAATCCTTTTTATAATCACATCAGGTTACAAATCATGCTCGACAATGACAAGATGGTTCCAATCCCCATAGGCCTGCAAGCCGCAGCACACACATCTATGTACATGTACATGAATGACAAGGCCCCGAAACCACAATACTGTACGCATGTTTGATGAGGCTCACGAGCAAAGTTCACAAAGGGTCTCTCTGGCGTTTCGGATGCCAGAGATAGTATACTATGACATACCCACGTGCTGACTGACTGACATGTCACTGGCTCAGAACAGTATGCTGGCCGCCAAAGTGAGTAGGCGTCTGACTTGCGTGTTCGATAGCATTTCTCAGCAAGACAAGGAAGGCTGAGAACAGGGAAGACCAAGAGCTTCAGATGTGTATCAAGATGACTGTGCGTCAGTATCCGACCTCAATTGATGGACCAGATCACGATGACGAAAGAGGAGAATGGAGAAGAGGGGAAGAAGAAAAGAAGAGTTGCTCTGATAGGTGTCGATGGATGCACCGCCCGGAGTTTTGGGAGAGAGCAAAACGCATCCGGTTGATCCTACCACACAACTACAGTTGACAGAAAAGGCTGCATAGCGTGCATGAGTCGTGTGACGGATGAAGGGACGAATCAGACTTTGAGAAATTCGGAAATCAGAAACAAATTTATAAGAGACAAACGAAACGGCAGTCATCGTAAGATCATATTTGTCGTTCCATTGCCCACACCTTCTCTCGATCCTGCGACCAGTCTATCGTCCACAAGAACACACAGTACTCTTACGTGCGTTCTTCCGCTTCCTCTAACATGTATATATACATGTACACTTGCGACAGCAGTCTTAGCGCAGAGCAAGGTAGGTGAAATATCTACACCGACGCAAACTCCACACACATGCAAATAATCGTAGTTCCCAATCTCATCTCGTCTCAA
>PNEN01000569.1:0-44265 GCA_002933655.1 Cercospora berteroae | reverse complement strand
CACCGACAAACCCACCACATCCTGCCACAAAGCCAGAACATTGAAGCCAAAACTTGACAGAATCGCTGAGCCAGGGACTTCGATATTCAAACCATATTTCTTGTCGACGAGGGATAAGTATCGGACTTCGTTGACAATGAGGCCTTCGAAGCCGTAGTGGAAGATTGAGAGCTGTGGGTAGATAGAAGTTAGTCAGAGGTCTATGCCAATAAGTAGGATGTAGAGGAATGAATAGAACGTACCGATTGCAACCACAAAAGTGGTCGAGGAATAGTTTCCTGGTTGAGTAAGAAGCCTCCGAATAGCAGACTGAATAGCATGACCAAGACGCCCAAGAGGTTCGCAACGCCTTGGTTGCGAACACAGATGCCGATGGTGAGACAGATCATAGCTGCAGCGAGGTTGAAAAGCACAATGAAGAGCATGAATTTCAGGAACTCGCTCCAGGCGGGTATGAGACCTGTCATGGGGTACACGATGCAGCCCATGATGAAAGGCGGAATGAGTCGGAGAGGGACGATGTCGAAGACGACCTTCGAAAGGTAGTACGCCAGGGGATTGTAGTAGCCCTTTGAGCGCTCGCGCAAGAAGAGGAGACGTTCTGGTGCAAAGACCGTAAGTGAGGTCAGGGTGCTGAAGCCAAAGAGCGCAAGCAGGAAGAAGAAGAACCCGAGTCGGTTTTGAAATCCTTTCAGGTCGTCTGTGAGGCCGTAGAAGAGGAAGCCCAGGAATACTGCTAGCACGATGGCAATAGCATAGTGTGTGAGCATGAGCATGGGATTGCGGTAGAGATTACGCCATGTTCTTCGCGAGAGGATGACGAATTGTGCGGCAATCCATGGCTTTCGGTATCCTTTGAACTGTTTGCTGCTGGCCGTACCATTTGGTGATCCTGGAGCATTGCCATTCCCATTGCTGTGTCCTGCTCCAGAGATCGCATTTTGAAGATCACTGCGTAGCTCAGCTGCGACCTCCGACTGCTGATAAGAGCTGACCAAGTAGTCTAGATTGGTTCCAGTCGCGCCTTGTACAGCTGGTGGGAGGTTGTGAGGGTCGTCCAAGATCTGGGGTGGAGGTGCTCCTTGCTGTTTGGAGAGCTTGAGCCATTGCTGTCGCGTACTGTCTTGGTCACCAAATGTGCTCTCACCTTCGCTCTGCACACTATGCGAGCTGGTGGGCACTTCTGTGCTCTTCCTAGAGAACAACTGCCTCTCCTGCTGCTGGCGAATGCTGAGACTTCGCTTGCCTCGTGGCCGTATTACGTTGTGCTCTGCGCTCTCAGCCGTCGATTCGCCGACACTGACGTTGCTGACACTTGCGATGCTCTTCACAGCCATAGTTGAGCTTGCTCTAGTAATCCTCCCGTCAGTCTGGGACTGATAATCGTCCTCGATGTCGTCTGAGTCGTGGCCTGCAGTGGCATGCATCGTCAGATCTACCAAGTAGTCTGCGATGTTGAAACCAGGTGGGCATGAATACCCTATGCTGTCAAAGTAGTTCTGGCATTCGCGGAATGGTCCACTGTAAACAGTGCGACCCTGTGAAAGAAGTATGAGTTGATCGAACAAAGCCACGATGTTTGAGCGTGGCTGATGGATCGTAAATACGACTGTCCTGTTGTAGCTCTTGACCAAAGTGACGAGACATTCCACAACATTGAACGCGTTGTATGCATCGAGACCTGAAGTGGGCTCGTCCAGGAAAAGAATGCTTGGACTGGTCACCAGCTCGCACGCAATACCAACACGGCGCTTCTCGCCACCTGAGATGCCACGTCCGCTTTCTTCAGAGCCAATGATTTGGTGTCTGATGTGGAAGATACCGAGCTGTCTCTCGACGTCCTCTACTTTCTGCTCTTTTGCGGCGCGGCTCATCTCCCTTGGAAGGCGAAGCAGAGCAGAGTCCAGGATCGTTTCGTGTACAGTCAAGGTGGGTAGCAAGGTGTCCTCTTGATCCACGAAGCCGATGACATTCCTGAAGTCATCGTCAGGGATCTTCTCTCCATTGAGATACAAGTCTCCAGTAGCAAGGCCTCGTTTCTTCTTGCGAGCCAAAATGTCAAGGAAGGATGTTTTGCCAGCACCTGAAGCGCCCATAATTGCGAGCAGCTCGCCAGGATGTACAGCACCGCCGACATTTGTCAAGACCTGCTTGCCCTTGATGTTGTAGGCAACATTCTCGAAGAACAAAGACGCTGGCTTGTGGTCTGCCAACAACCTTGCGTTCTCCTCCTCTTCATCCTCTGACAGATGGATGTAGCCCCACTTGTTTGTGCTTCTCCGGTTCATGAAGTAAATGAGCAGAACGAGTGCCACGATAAAAAGCGCAACACCAGAGATCACACCAGCAATCAGTGGTGTGTTGATGGTCTTGATGGGCCTGGTGTATCCTGGAACCTCATTCTTGTACAAGCACTCACCACTGTGGCACTGGAGCATAATACTGGGATCTCCGAACACGTTCGATATCAGATCGTTCATGGCCGGCTCGGTGAAAGTGCTGCCACCTCCCTTCCCATCTAGGGTACTGACAGAGGTGAAGCCTGCAGGTCCCTTGATGGATTGATCCAAGAAGTCGCCAATGTCGATGCTGTCCTTCTCGCCACAGAGCATGCGGCCTGGCACACACGAACACTTGATGTGTTCACAGTGGTAGCTGGTGGTGTTCTTGGTGTCCGTGGCCTTCAAATCCCAGGTACAGGTATCGAGTGCGCAGTAGAAACTCTCTTTCTGGTCCACCCAAAACTGGAAATTGCACTCTGCCCTCTCAGCATTACAACTGAAGGTGGCCTGCGGCTTCTTGTCCTTGAGTGTGTCCAAAATCTTGCGGTTCGTGATATCACACATCTGGTAGTTCTCCTTCTGAACCAAGCCCTCCCGATAGCAAATGCCGTCCTTGCCTTCCGGCATCATAGCATTGCAAGCATCGTTGGTCTCGCACACGTTGCAGTTGATGCCTCCCCATCCTTCCTTGCAATTGCATCGATCACCTTCTCGTGGCAACCTGTCCTTGCCATCTGCTAGTGAGCCACAGAGCGGCTGGCTACAATCTTCGCCACCGAATCCTGAGGGGCAAGAGCACTTGCCACTGCTCTTGGTGCAGTTGCCATACTGCATGCACTTGAAATCATCGAGGTTGCAGTTGAAGCATGGCGGACAGTCTTCAGGGCGTTTCTCACGAACAAACAGGTTGAAGGGATCGTTTCGAGCAAGGAGATCATCGTTGGTCGTGTAGAACTCGTTCGTACTGAAGGCAGCCGAGGCCGTCCAAGGAAAGGACAGCAGCGTCACGACAGACGCAGCGCATAATGAACGCCACATGGCGATGTTGCCTGGGAGTAGTCTATCGCGGTCGACAGGCGGTGGATGGAGGCCGGAGCGGCGACGTCGTGGTTATTGCATGGGGAGAGGATGAAGTGCAACGCAGGCAGACAACAGCGTGTTCCTCCAGGATGAAGCGACACGCGCGATGATACACAAGAGCAGCAGCAGGATGTCGAGATGGGGCGTATCTCAGCTGCCGTCGATCCAATCGAGCAATCGCGGCGCAGCCGCCGCGGCTCATCTGACCCCTGTCAAGAGAGCACATGGCAATCCGCCGAGCGATGTCATGCCTACGAGCTCTTGTTCTCTCAGACCATTTGTCCATAATTGCGAATACGTTCTTCCGCGACAAAATGTACACGGTTTTCAGGTCCGGTGATTGGCATCTCTTCCGGCATGCGATGCCGACGACTCAAGATTCTGTGCATCTAGAACTCTAACGAGACCCTTCCATAGGTTCCCGGCGCAGTGGAGGACTTACCTAAGCCGAGTCTAAACTGCCCCAGACTCCGAACATCGCTACATGTACCTCCGGTATCTGACTCGTCACTACTTATATTCCTGGTCATTATTCAATACACAGCCTTCCCCAGCACAGAGAAGCTCAATCAGGGAAACTTCAAGTCAATCGAGACAAGCAGCGAATATGTCGCCTCCACAACCGTTCGGCGTGGAACAAGTAAGCGATTCGCCGCAGACGCTGTGACCATAAACTAAGGAAAGCATAGTGGATGGACAAGTACGAGACAAAATGCAAGTACAACATCGCCGAAACGTGTTGCCACAGCCTCTCAATCAACGAGCTTGTCGAGCTCTCAGAGAACAAGGAAATCAAGCCCAGCGACCTAATCGATCTCTCTGATCCTCAAACCTATGGCGAGATTCGCGGCAGCACCACTCTCCGCGAGAATCTCTCGCGACTCTACTCCGGCAAAGTAGGCACGCCTCTCACCCCCGACGGAGTCCTCATCACCCCCGGCGCCATCGCCGCCAACCACCTAATCCTCTACTCTCTCCTCAGCCCAGGCGACCACGTAATTTGCCACTACCCAACCTACCAACAACTCTACACCGTCCCCGAATCCCTCGGCTGCACCGTCTCCCTCTGGAAATCCGACCCAGCCAACAAATGGCTCCCCTCAATCGAAGACCTCCAATCCCTCGTAGAATCCAACCCTGCCACAAAACTCATCATCATCAATAATCCTCAAAACCCCACAGGCCAAGTCCTACCTAAATCCCTCCTCCACAAACTCGTCGACTTCGCAGAATCGAGGAATATTACTCTCATGGCTGACGAGGTCTACCGACCTATTTTCCACGGCATCGCACCAATGGATACTGAATTCCCTCCCTCTCTGCTCTCCCTCGGGTACAAAAATACCGTCGTCACAGGCTCCTTATCCAAAGCTTACTCCCTCGCCGGCCTCCGCGTCGGCTGGATCGCAAGTCGGAATCAAGAACTCATCGAAAACTGTGCGAGTACACGAGACTACACCACCATCAGCGTATCGAAACTCGACCAAAAAGTCGCAGCGTTCGCATTGAGTCCCGATACAATTCACGCATTACTAGGGAGAAACATCCAACTCGCGAAGGCAAATGTGGAAATTTTGGAGAAGTGGATCATCAAACATGATGAATATGCGAGTTGGACGAAACCTGTGGCGGGGACGACGGCGTTTGTGAAATTTGAGAGGGATGGGAAGAGGATTGATGCGAAGGCTTTTTGCGAGGATGTGCAAGAGAAGACGGGAGTGATGGTTTTGCCTGGGGATTTGTTTGGGGAGGAGTTTAAGGGGTATGTGAGGTTTGGGTTTGTGTGTGCGACGCAGGTGTTGAAGGATGGATTGGATGCGTTGAGGGTGTATATGAGGAAGGAGTTTGATGATGTGCCGTTATTGGAGTAGAGTTGGTTTCGGTCGTGTCTGAAGCTATTGAGCGGAGACGGATATGCTCTGCAGCTTCCAGGATGCTATGCTGCCTACGGCAGCGCGAATGAAGTCCATGTCAACCTGTATCTCGCGCCGCGCTTACGCCCCGCTCTGCAGGCTGTTGCCGTTGCAGTCCTGTAGCCATCATTCCACCTTCCTCATCGATCGGCACTCAAGAAAGAGAACCTGCAAAAAGGTTATTGGTACGCACAAGCAGTATCTCAAGATCCACAGGTACTCACTGATGGGAATCTGCACCTTTGTCTGCGTAGCCAATTCGCCATATGGAGCCTGACTCTTCGTCAGATTCAGAGTGGCGCGGCCGTGGGCAATAGCGCTGTCGTATGGTGGTGGTCCGAGACCTAGCACAATGCCATTATCAGCGCCTCGAGCCAGTTTCTCTCGTCGAACCACAGAAAGGCCTCCGAGTAACTCACATGGATCCTGGTACCAGCGAGAGACCTGCAGAAGTTGGCCATCGTACTTGAAACGCACATCGCCGCCGGTGCAGAGGTGATAGCGGTCGTCGGCGATTGAGGCATTGGAGCCGCGTGGAAGGGCGAAGGCGCAGTTGGTCTTGAGCTCGAGGCCGGCGTTGATGTCTTCGAAGCTGAATGTGCTATTGAAATGTTAGCGGCCGTGCCTTCCGACTGGTCAAAATTGTGTGTACTCACAAGGTGCTGCTGACGTTCTTCGAGCCTGGATGAGCCTGAAGGCTGATCACGTCCTTGATGAGCCAAGGGCTGTCTTCAACGTGGGCGGAGCAGTTGCCGGAGGCGGCGTCGGTCAGGTGGATGGACATGCGGTTGGCGGCGATCAACTTGCTGTCGAATGGCTGCATCGCGAAGGTGAGCGGAAGGAGAACGAGAGCGACGGCTGAGAGCAACATCGCGGCGGTGTTATGGTGTTTGATGGTGTAGTCCGTGAAGTTGCGGCTGTTCTTCTTCGCTGTAGTTGAAGCAATGTGCAAAACAAGTCAAGGCGGGCGATTGAACGCGACGGTGACGCGCCGTTTGTGAAGATGCAAAAAGTGCTCGAGCCAAGGGAGAGCTGCAGGCGAACAAGAAAGCGATTGAGCTTGTGCAACCGTTGATATGTCTTGGCTTGACAACAAAGGCAGCGACGACACGCGGCATCCATGATGGCTGTTCACTCACTCTCCACGCACGACATCTGGAGCGTAGCCACGGGAACCACCTTGCTGCACTGTACCGCGAGCCCACGTGCGAGGCAGGGATTCGATACCAGTAGTCAAGACGTGACAGTGACACAATGCAAGCCGCGATCGATAGGCCTGCCAGGGCGGAGTAAAGACGCTACGGCGGTTGTAAAAGTGCTCAGTAACAGCATTCATATATCCTCAGACAAGATGCTTACCAACAAGTCGATTAGCGAATTGTCGAATTTCCGGCATGTCCACACGTATAGAGCGCGGTCGACTTGTTTTTGCTTTTTGCGCGCCAGCTTTGCAAGCCGCGCGCAGGTCAGGGGTTCGAATGTTTGTTCTCTTTCGTTTGCTTTTTGCCTTTTATCTCTACTTCGCACTTTTTGACTCGAGGCATGTACAGAAGAACTGCGGTGTTCCTGCGCCCATGGGCATTTGGCCGGCGGCATTGTTGACGTTCATATATTCCAAGCAAACATGCTTACTCAGACAAGTTGGCGACTCATCGTCGATTCTAGTTCCGGCAGATCCCCATAAACAGGATCGTCGACTTGTCGTTTTGCTGGTTTGACGCGAAGTTCGCTCAGGTCAGGGGTTCGAGTACCGGTGTGTGCTGTAGGTATCTCTCATTTGCTTTTCTTTTTTGCCTTGGGGCGCACAGCAACAAGAAGTTGCTGGCGTTGACATCTTCGCGGTGACCTTGTTTGTTTAGACACATCGTCGAGCACATTAGCTGATTTTGGTTCATCTGATAGCAATATTGGGGAGCAAATGGGTAAATTCAACGTAGAACTCGCCATAGCTTATTGATACTCCTTTCGCCAGCCATATCGTGCAGCAGAGGTCAGGCAATGTACAGAGTGTTCAGTTACGCGCTCCATCAAAGCGCATCGTACCGCCCCACCGAACGCCTGCCGCTTTCCTGTCGAGCACGATGGCGGCCCTGATAGTGGTCCTTCAGCAAACCGCCAGATCTCAAGGCCGCCTTATCGCACCATTTCGACCCCCGTCTCAACCCCTCGAGAAACTCGAATTCGATGAAATCAATTCTTCTCCTTGATGATCAAATTGTCACTCGGCCGCACTCTCTGCGCCCATTCCGTCCACGAGCCGTCGTAGATCCTCCTGCTTCCCTCACCATAGCCAGCTTCGCTCAATGCTGCATCAATGATTGTCGCCGTCACACCAGTTCCACAGCTCGAGACAATCGGCTTGCTTGGGTCCACACCTCGCTCCGAGAACACCTTGCGAAGCTCATCTGCCGATAGAAATGTCTTGGTCTTGTGATCGAGCAGTACGGGCACAGGAACTGGCAGACTGCCAGGCATATGTCCAGAAGAGAGGCCAGGCCTAGGTTCCGGATCCACACCCTTCCATCGCCCCTCAGATCGGGCGTCAAGGATCTGGACATCCTCGTGGCCCTCCTTGTTGTGATCTAGCGCAATCTCACGAACCTCTTCGAACGCCGCAACCCTACTCTTGTCCAGTTCAGGCAATGGGTAATCAGTCTTGTCAAATTGTCTCTGTTCGCCCTCCTCCGTTGGGTATCCTTGCTCGACCCACAGCTTGAAGTTGTTCAAGATGTGCACAGCAGGATGACCAAACACCTTGAATGTCCATGCCACACGAGGAGCCGAGAATATTCCCAACTCAGCAGTGTCGTATACCACCACAGTATCGTCTCTCTTAATTCCAAGCTCGCTTACGGCGTCTCTGAACACCTCTGGGCTCGGCAGCATATGTGGGTACGGCGATGAAGTGTCTGCGACCTTGTCCAGATCGAAGAACCGAGCTTTACGTATGTGTCCCTTCTGAAACACCTGGTATCCTGTCCTCTTCTCGGGATCATTGGGCAGAAACCATGAACCGCATACTGCGATCGTCCTCGGAGCCGTCGACACACGAGATGGCGCGTTCTTCTTGAGTGCCTCGCTCAATTCTGCTGGCGTAACGAGGTAAGAGCTGAAAATATGCTCTGATCGGGTCATGGCGGGTGTCGCGTAGAAAGCTCTCGGGACCTTGGAAGCGAGCAAAGGACGACGGAGGAGCATACAGGAGGCCATGGTGTCAGTCGGCTATGTTTCTGTCCTCAACGCTTTTCGCTGGACGTCAAGCGACTGCCATTGCGGAATCGCCGAACTGGAGCCAAAGGTGGAGAAGCTGCCCACGACTCTAGACAGAAGGGGGCTGGCTGGCAAGCTACAAGCTCCCTTGCGCCTGACTGCCTTGTACAGAGCACGCAAAAGTATACCGTTCCTGTCACTGCTGGAGCTAGGCCAGCTTAGCTTCGTCGCGTGCTCACGGTTGGACCCTGGACAACTCCGTCATGCCGATCAACCGGCAGCCCTACCAGACACGTTCTCCGACGCGCCGTTGGAGACATGGAGCTGGACAGATCTTCACTTCTTCACATTTGGTGTACGGACATCATCGCATTTCACATTGAGCAAATGTGAGCCTGTGGTACTTGCTTTCTCTAGCTCTATGGCAAGGCTTCATGCTGTGAAGAAGGTGCCACTACGCTCTTGCAGGCCAAAGTCCTTTCTAGCCTCGGAAGCACACTGGAAGGCAGGATGAAGCTGCAAAAGGCGAAGGGAAGGCATTGTGACTTTACAGCAATTCCTCGGTCTGGATATCGTTCGGTTGAGTATGCATTCGATAGGAAGGAGCAGACCGAACAAGGCCGGACCTCCACGCGTCACAGCTGGCCTCCGGACGATGGGATGCCCGCGAACGAAACACTTACGATGTAATAGCATATTGAGGACCAGATACCATTTGTCTGTCCGGCTCTGCAAGTGGAAGACCGTATAGCAGAACTGTTTCAATGAAGAGTCAGGTCCCTCGAGTCGTGGTATCCGAATCTAGGCGACAGCACCACCGAAGGAGTGCAAAGGAGGGTACTTCGAGCAAAGAGCTGTCAGCAGCGAGCTGAAACACACACCGAGCAGATCGTTGACCTGAGAGTATCAGTGAGCTACGTGGCCATCGCTATAGACCATCAAACCGGCGGCAATAAGCAGCAGTTGCTTTCACAGTCCCATCGTCCGATAGTGTAGAATGAGGGATGCATGTTTCCGCGTGTGCTTGTTGGCCCAGATTGCCTGTGCGCCGAAGAAGCAAGGTCCCGCACAGTCACAGATAAGGCGGCTGGTAAAGTATATGTCGTGTCGTGTGCCTGTTCCCTTTTTGCTATCGGTAGCATTCTACATCTCTCGTCAGACGTCGAAATTCAGAGCCCGGACAAGACGTGGTGGCATGGCGATGAGTTCGAGCAAGCAGGGCGAGCGGACAGGCTCCACGAGCTCCTACAACTTCATTGGGGTACGTCTGTAGCGTTGATGTTCGGTGATGCCTCCGGCGATCTAGCACTGGCTATTCTGCACCTTTGACCCGTCGTCGAGTACCAGGCGAGGTGAATGGTCTGGTTTCCGTAAACAACCGAAAGGCCGCCTGCCCCTCGGCCCACACCCGGCGGAAGCAGCGTCATGTGTTTTCCACGTTCGCTGGATGGATACAAGCACTGCGGGACCCTCGAGACTCGCGTCACGCCCATGCCATACGCACCCACAACGACCACACGTCCTGTCTCTGTCTCTTGCTGGCCGACTGCACTCCGGATGCCTCAGTATTCTTGACAGCGATAAGGCGAATTCGCCCAAAATACCGCAAGCGTGCAGGTCACGGTCCACTCGTGCAGAGGCCTCGACTGCAAATTCAGCCCAGGTCGTGCGTGCGGACGAGTTGGGGGCGGCATCACGGTTGCGACTTCAATGCTCGTGCTAAGAGACGGCTCGTTGCGCTCCACCACTGTCACCACCCTGCCTCTGCCACTGCTGCTCGACGTCCGCACACTGCTCAGTTGAGCGTGCAATCCACATCTTCAGCGGCTCTTCACAGCACTGCTGCAAGCTGCACACAACCAACACGTGTGAAACACGATGCCCTCCGCCATGGACGGGACCACGAACGGCGAGGTCAACGGGACCGCACAGTACAGACCTGAGCTGTTGAAGTCGGCGCCGGGAGATTTCATGCGTCCAGCAATGCGCACGAGAGGGAGCTCAACCGCGACTAATGGTGTTGGTGTCCAGGCCGAAGATACAAGAATATGTGTGGTCATGGTTGGGCTGCCCGCCCGAGGCAAGAGTTTGATAGCTCAAAAAGGTATCTACAATATCATTGCTCAGCATAGGCACAGGCAGCACTGACACTCGCCATGCAGTCGTTCGCTATCTCGGCTGGCTCAGCATTACCGCGAAATGCTTCAACGTAGGCAACTACCGTCGTACTGCGACGCCCCAGCCCAACGCTTCCTTCTTCGACACTGCGAACAAAGAGGGTGAACGACTGCGCAAGGCTGCTGCAGAGGCCGCGGTTGCAGACATGGTCAATTGGTTCAAACATCCAACCAATCTGATAGCCATCCTCGATGCCACGAACAGTACAAAGGCGAGACGACGATGGATCAAGGAGCGCTGTGACTCCGAAGGCATTGAAACGCTGTTCGTGGAGAGCAAGTGCGACAACGAGGAGATTATCATGAGCAACATATTGGAGGTCAAGACAACGAGTCCAGACTACGTTGGACAAGATCCTGAAGAGGCTGCGAGAGATTTCCGAGAAAGGATCAAAATGTACGAGAGGGTCTACCAAACGCTGGACGAGGATGAGAGCGACTTGACGTACTGCAAAATTATCGATGTGGGATCACAAGTCATCATCAACCGGATACAGGACTATTTACAGTCCCGAGTGGTGTACTACTTGATGAACTTGCATATCAAGCCACGTTCGATCTGGATAAGTCGGGTAAGTGGGACAACTTCAGGCTCTCGGAGAGTTCAAACTGCTAACACGAGCTCATAGCATGGCGAATCGATGTACAATCTGAGCGGCCAAATAGGTGGCGATGCAGACCTGTCTGAAAGGGGTCAAGCATACGCCAGGGCCCTTCCCGGTCTCGTAAAACAATCAGCTGGCGACCGACCCCTCACAGTGTGGACTTCGACTCTAAAACGAACAGCACAGACCGCTCGATACCTTCCGTATGAGAAACTAAGCTGGAAAGCATTGGATGAGCTGGACTCTGGAGTATGCGACGGTCTGACATACGGTGACATCGAGCAAAAGTACCCCGAGGACTTCAAAGCCCGTGACGACGACAAGTACAACTATCGCTACCTCGGAGGCGAGAGCTACCGCGACGTAGTAATCCGCCTTGAGCCCATCATCATGGAACTCGAGAGATCAGAAAATATCCTGATCGTCACGCATCAGGCAGTGCTTCGCTGCATTTATGCCTACTTCATGGGCTCATCACAAGAGAAATCACCGTGGATGGAAGTGCCCTTGCACACTCTCATCAAACTTACGCCACGAGCGTACAAGACTGAGGAAGAGCGATTGTACGCCAATATCCCAGCAGTCAGCACGTGGCGCGAAAAGGGTAGCAAAGCTGTCCATGCGGAGACCCCAGATTCCAGCCAGCGCGGTTCACCTCTGGTCGTGGGAGAATCGAAATAGTGCAATGCATATAAAAGAAGGCATAACAATGCCCACCAGACTGAGGCATTGCGGGGAGTTGTTTGTGTGAATGATGAATGGGTGGGTCATAAGGGACTGACTGTTGTGTCGAACGCATGACAATGGGCACGCGCCTGACAATTGAATTGCATGATGAGTGGCGTGTGTGTTTGCATTCACGGGACTGTTTGATCAGAAGGAGGCAACAAAAGATGCTATCCAGAAGCTTCAGGAAAAGGGGGCCGGAATACAATAAGTACTTTGAGTATAAGACACCTCTCCATCTCTCTGCAGAATTGAAAAGAATCAGCTTGTCGCTATGGTGCAGTCACGGCACTCGAAAGCTGCATCACGAGCTGATCCCGCTCCCGCTCCTGCACGAGCCAATGCGCCTGCACCAGCGAATACTCCTCCATCAGCAGAACTCGCCTTATTCTCCACACTGGCGAGCGCTGCGAAGCTTCTACTCGAAGCGCTGGGAAGTCGAGATTTGAAAGCTGACAACCACTTCACTTTAGAAACTCTACGGCGTGCAATCCGGGTCTCGGAACCTTATATCGAGATTGTGCTGCGCGAATTGGAATGGCATGAGATTCCAGTTGAAGCTGGACCTTCGTCAGGCCGTCGAGATGCGAAGCCGCAGTCGAAATCGAAGTCCAAATCTCAAGGACTGTTGAGGTACTTGCCGAAGTTGATCTCCATTGCAGCACAGCTGGCTAAGACGCGAGAGAAGAGACCGAATGGGTCGGTGAGGTTGACGTTGTTGCAGGAATTGCATGAGTTTTTGAGGGTGGAAACGAAGGCTGCGAGGAAGGAGGTTAAGAGATTGGAGCATGTGTTGGAGGGGAAGCATAAGAGGCCGAGGCATAGGAGGCATCGGGGGGAGAGGGGGAAGAGCGCTGAAAGGAAAGAAAAAGTTGCAGCAGGTGGTGAAGGTGAAAATGGAGATGGAGGTGAAGGCGAAGACGATGGTGAAGACGACGATGATGATGGGGATGGAGATGACGATGGCGCCCCGTTGTTGAAAAGGGACCCCACAGTGTCGAATGAAGCTGCTTCTAATGGCAAAGGGAGGCGGTCTGCAGGACCTTCAGGAGGTGAGTCAAATCAGCACAATACCGACCGAGCACTGGTCATACGGGTACAGAGTCCCAGCACGCAAAGGTCAGAGAGGGTGAACAGCCGTGCGGACTCTGTGGCTGCTTCCCTATCCTCTCGCTCTGCAGGCCACCACACAAGAAGTGGCCTCTCCAGACAATCATCGAGCCGGTTAACAGTCGAAGAGGCACCTAGTGCAGCAAGGTCTAGAAGTCGGAGCACGCAAAGGACGGAAAATTCGAGAAGCCCGGAGGGTCCTGTAGAGGTTGTACCGTCTCCTCACCCTGCGAGCAGTCATTCCAGGAGCAGTGTCTCGGAAGAAGCGTCAATGCGGCACATCGTCGAAGAAGAGTCCGGTGTAAGATCTCAAAGTCACAGCACCGAAAGATCGAAAAGAGCGAGCAGCCGCGCTGGTTCTGCTCTGGCTTCGCCACCATCCCAGCCTGGTAGCAATCATACGAAAAGTATTGTTTCCAGAGGTTCAACGGAAAAGCACTTTGTCGACCAAGCACCCGCTGCAGAGTCTCAAAGTCGGAGCACGCAAAGAACGGACGCAGGGAGCAAGCGTACTGGCTCCGTGAAAGCTGCGCAATCTTCTGGCCACGAGAGCATCGGTCCAACACTTGTTGTACCGAAGCACCTGTCAAGCCGGCAAGTGGTAGTTCAAGCAAGGTCACGAAGCCCAAGCCCACAGAAACTAGAGCGAGCAAGCAACCGTACCAACTCTGTCCCGATCTCAGCATCTTCCAGACACGTAAACAATGATGCGGATGCGAGAAGATTCGTCTCGAAGGCGTCATCGAACCAGCATCGTGTAAAGCAAGAAGCTCTTGCAGTTTCCCAAAGTCCAAGCACACAGAGAGCAGAGGATAAGATCAATCTTACGGTCCCTGTTCATCACGCTGGCGGCCATCCTAAGAGTATCGTCTCCAGAGCTTCCTCGAACAGGCACGTTGTCAACAACCTAGCGCTAATCGAGACCCAACGTCCAAGCCCGGAAAGAAAGGGCCAGGCGAGTAGTTCCTCGGGCTCTGTTCGCGCCACGAGCAGCGCCTCAAGAAGTATTTCCTCCAGAGCTTCTTCCAGCAGACACATCGTCGACCAACCACCAGTGACTAGGATCCAAAGTCCAGGCCCGGAGGAAAGAAAAGAGCGAGCAAGCGATCTTTCGGGCTCCGTTCGCGATGGGAGCAACCACTCAAAGAATCCATCTTCCAGAGCTCCAGCTAGCCGGCAGGTTGTCGAGGAAGCACCCGCTATCAAGACCCGAAGTCAAAACACACAGGAAGAGGTCAACAATCCCACGGACTCCGTCCGCCGCGCGTGCAACAATTTGAGAAGTGTGTCTTCCAAAGGATCGTCGAGCCACCATTCACGAATCACAAGAGCACCCACTGTGTCACGCGGCAGCAGCAGATCATCGTCTCCCAGTAGCACAGTAGCAAATGTCGATGATAGCAAGGCGCAGAGAAGTCGCCCGGGCAGCGCTACTCAGAGACCCAATCGCGAACTCCATAGTAGCCACAGCTCCGCTTCTAGTCGATCACAGTCTGGATCGAAGGTACCATCGCCAGCTCCATCTGAAGAACACACAGCGTTCCCCAAACACGAAATCTCGAATCAGACATCGGGCGCTGAAGTCGAGGCAGAGACGCCATCGCTCATTCTGAGAGTGGCCGACCTTCACGACGGACATTGGACTTTCCAGCAACTACCGATCAACAGCGATGGAGAGATCAAGAAGAGCAAGAGATCGAATGGTTCTGTGGCAACTTGACCTGAGGTCGGTCGACGAATCTTTGAAGCAATCTCAACAATTCTGGCTTGTTGACCAGATGAGGCAGACTATCTTAACGACAGTTCAAGAAATCTTGGCCAGCTTCGAAACAACGACATGTTTAGTATCGTTGTGAAGACATGGACCCTATTCTTCCAGCACGGGAAGGGACCCGAAGGCCTGTGCTTGACATTCGAGGTGTGGTTCCAGACCAGTAGGGATTTGATAGACATCTTGCGGAAGACCTCGCAAGCGAGGGTGATAGTGTCGGGCTCCAGAATGATTTGCATCTCCGATGTCTGTACAAGTGCCAGAAGCTTCCACTGCGAAGTAACAACATTTGCAATTCCAGCCTCATCGTTCATCATCAAACGCGGAGGCGTGGGAGGTTTATTACAGTTTGGAGCCGTTTAGCGTCCATGCGCCTTCGTCAGCTTGTGACAGTGGGAGCTCCTTTCCCTCCACGTGTTTTTGAGTGCCGCAAACGAATGCTTCGTACGCAGTGCTGCAGGAGTCCTGCATCCTTTCGGCCAGTTTCCTCATTCGGTGCTTGTGGTGAGCTCGATGCAGTGGTCTCGGCACGGACAGAAGCTGGGCAAGTGAGGATCCAGCTTCCTGGCACATGGTACGGCGATAGGCTTGTTTGAGTTGAGAGCTCCCGTTGAAGTCTACATCGTACCGATACTGCAGGTCGGGTCCAAACTGAGAACGTGTAATCCTCTGTCGGGTACAGTGCAATTCGTCGCTTGCTCATCAGCATGCTGAAAGCGCCATCCTGCCGTGAGATGTCATTCGTGGAGAGGGGGACGTGATGCTCGTAGAAGTGGGAGGATTCGGAGGAGGCAAGCATGCAGCCGGAGGGACAGAGTTCCACTAGTTAGCGCGTCGGCTTGCTCGCGTGGCCGCTGCCTCAGCAGTCCGGATCGTTCTCAGAACGGGCAGCGACGAAGGTCAGCGCGCCGGCATGTCTGGACAGGGCCGTTCTGCCGCATCCCATGCCACAGTTGAGCGCGGTGCTGTCCTCTGCCCTGACGCACAAATCCACGCTGTCCGGCGAGTGACGAGCCGGGCCAAGAGTGGTGAGCGGATGCAGCCGCATCGGCGGCGGCGAGATAACGGCGTGCCCCAGCGCAGCGTTCGCTCATGCAGCCAGCCTCTTTGCGAGGCGCTCAGCTCACATCCACCAGCCCAGCTTTCTTCCGCCCGCGCTACCTTCGGTGCCGCTCCCACGCACTCCTCCTCCTCCTTTGCTCTCGTCCCCCATCCACATGTGCCTCTCTTCTGCCATCTGTGTCGCGACGGTCCTCGCACTGCAACTCATGCGCTGAACTGCGGCGGCTCCATCACAATGCCCCGCCGGGTCTTCGAGCGGCACGTCTTCGCATCACCACAAGAGTACCCTTGACACCTGGACCCGGTCCCAGCCCACGAGCAACCTTCTCCACAGCCATGCCTTCTCTGATCGTCGAATCTTCAATCTGGTTCTCCATTGTCATCGTCATAGCCGCGAGTAGATTGTATGTGCACGAATCGCCCAAGTGTTGCGACTCTGGTGGCTAATTCCTCCACTCAGTGCATCCCGATGGATGGCCCGAGGCTTGAAGCCGCAGGCAGATGATATCCTCATGCTGCTTGCGATCTGCTTCTACATCGTGTTCCTTGTCACGATCAACATTGTTGCCAACACGAGCAGCAACCTTTTCCCAGAAGGATTCGACCTGAGCACCCTCACCGAGGCAGATATTCAACAACGCATTCGAGGGAGTAAATTGATCTTGGTTCTGGAGAACTGTCAAAATGTTACCATATGGCTCGCAAAGATCTGCGTGCTGATCCTGTACTTGAGGTGAGTCTTATCATGTACGTGCACGTGATCTGCGTGTACCGCTTGGACTAACGCATCTACAGGTTGACCACCCTCCGCTGGCAGAATATTGCCATCAAGGTACTCCTGGGTGGCGTGATCGTGGCCTTCGTGGTCATGGTCATCTTGTATCTTGGAGTCTGGTGCCGGCCGTTCTCTCAGTACTGGGCAGTGCCGCCCAACTCATCACAATGCAACGCTGCAACGAATCACCTGATTCTGAACGCATGCCTGAACCTGACCAGCGATCTCATCATGCTCGCGATAGGACTGCCGATATTCTTGAAGATGCAACTGCCTTGGAGGAAGAAGATACCCCTGGTCGGTATATTCTCTCTCGGAATCTTCGTCATCCTCGCAGCCATCTTAAACAAAGTCTACTCCTTCAGCGAGCCCTTTGGATCCATGTGGACATATTGGTATGTCAGAGAAAGCTCGACAGCTCTACTCGTGGCAAATCTACCATTCGTATGGGGTTTCTGGCGCAAAATACTTGGATTTAAACCATCGGTGGCAGCCTCAATGGATACCGCCCTTCCTACCCACGACGAAAGCAGACGCAAAAACAGCGCACTTCCACCAGAATTCGCCACAGTTTGGCGATTACAAGACGACAAGGACGACGACGTAGAACTCGAAGACGAATTCCGTCGAGCAGGCCGAAGTCTCACGCTCGCTGAATTCCTTCGAGAAGATCCAGCAGATTGTCGAAGACCGCGGCAGTATATTGGACACACCAGCAATGCGAATAACCCTGGCCACTCTCCCGTTCTTCAGGACTTTGCTACACATGATCGAATACGGCGGACATCCGATCCGGAAACACATGGATCTCAAAAATCTACGCAGCCTGCCTCATCGTTAAAAGCTTCTATGGATGACAGGTCAGCGGCTTCATTTGTATAAAAATTGCTGGGCCCTTTCAACAACGTGTCTGATCTGAGACGGTGAGTTACGGCCACGATCTCACAGGCTGGACTTTTTGATATGTACTTTCGAGCGATGATACCCGGTGTGCGAATAGAGGAGGCGAGGATATGAGTCCTTTTTCAATGATATGGATTGACAGAACTGGAAAAGAAGAAGCGTGTAACAATAACGATGTAACGACATACCTGCTACATACGGCCAATTGAAGATTTTGAGCCCACATTTGCAACCAGTTTCATGTTACTTCTTATGCAACTTGCACGTAGTTAGTATGACGGCTTCGAAGATTGGATGGAACAGGCAAAGTGGTGGGCTCGAGCGGCTGGGATCGAACATTCAGCTAATGGGACTATCGTAGTATCTCTCTCTTTCATCCTCTATAATACACAGCGCAATCATGAACGGGCGCTGGTTAATGCATGCAGTTTGCATCAACTGCCGTCAAAGTCCGCGTGAGTCGCGTGCATGCCATCTCCTTCTCGCCCTGAACGCTCGACAAGCTGGGACGGCGTGGCTCGTGCAAAGCGTGGGGCAAAGACCACTGGTGTCATTGCCGGATCTGTTTGCGAGGATATCGCAGGCAATCGGCGGGATGGGGAAGTCGTAACAGGATCAAATGTGACTTTTAACTTCCTTGAAATACAGCTACTACGTTCACGAAATGAACATCGAAGCCTGCTCTCGCAATTGATTGGCACTTCGTCCCGCGTCCCAGAATAGTGAAGTAGCTTCTTCGACGTCGATAGCACTGATGACGTTACCCTCGCTGCCGCGAGCTCGAGCGAGGATACTAGCCGGCGCGAGCAGTTGCAACGCATAGCGCAGAGAAACCGTCTCGCCACGCTTAGTGAGTTCTTCGAGGGCTTCTGGGCTGAGTGTCGCTGAGACCTTGAGCGATTGCGGGTTGTCTGCGAGTTGAGGGGCCGTGGGAGTTGCGAATTCGAGTTTGGCGCGGGTTTGGATGATTGTGCGGATTTCGTTTGCGGTGTATGGGTGAGTGGGTACGATGAGCAATCGTGCGAGGAAGTCTGGAGGGATGCCGTGGGCGGAGATGAGGCCTGGGTCGTTGGCTTGTACGGATCCTGTGCCGCGTATTGTGGTTTGTCCTCGGTTGGATGCGAGGATGACGATGGGTGAGATGGTGGATTCGAGGGCTCGGTTGAGGTAGGTGAAGCATTCAATGTCCAGCATGTGCACTTCGTCAATGAAGAGAACTCCGGGGACGAGTTCCGCAATGCCCTGATCGATGTACTTGTTCACGACCTTGTTGATCTCGCCTCGTAGTTTCTCCGTGATCTCGGTTTTGCGTGGCTTCATTAGTTGGCCCATCATGCTCATAACATCTTGTCCGCCCTGAGGCCGCGCGTTGGCCACGTCCAGATCGTGTAACGTCACATCTTGCACGATGTCCTTCTTCTTGTGCACATCTCCTTTGGGCACAGGCACATACTCCTCCGCTTCCAGGTCAAACTCGGTCGAAAATGCGTCTGATCTCCCCACTCTCTTGACAGCGCCAGTGTTCGCTTCGATGTAGATGACATCTCCCAATCGCACGCGCTCCTTCTGTATGGCCTCGTAAATGCTCGGATCCAGTCTCAACTTCTTCGTGCCCTTCGAACTTCGCAATGTGATAAGCAAATGTGAAATTGTCCTCCCGTATGCGCCCAGTGGATTTTCCGTCTCTTCTGGTGACAGCTCAGCAACCTCGCCTTCGTAGACCTCTTTGCGCTCCTGCACACGCAACCCAATAGCTCGTCTGAAGTTCTCCATCAACGCCTCCGTCTTCTTCACCTCTGCGCTATACACCTCGCTTCCCGTCATGGGACAGAAGGGCACCTTAGTTCCCAGTTCTTGGCTGACAGCCAGCGCAAGAGCAGTCTTTCCTGTCCCAGGTCCTCCTGCCAGCATGATAGCTTTTCCAGCCATCTTCTTTGCGCGGATCAAATCAACGACAACACCGCATGCTTCGCGCGCCGCAGTCTGACCCACGAAGCCTTGCCCATTGGGATCTGCTGTTCCATCTGGTCGCAGACCCAGACCTTTGATGTGCGAATGTGCTGCTGTTCGGTTCTCGCGCGAGTTCGTTTGCCGCACTTCGCTGATCTGGACTGGTTTGTTTCCCGTCTGCGCAGCTGTTGGTGCTGCGGTTGCTGCACCGTTCGTGGCCATGGTGGCTATCTTTCGATGCGACAAATGCCGCTGGACCGCGTGTGTTCTGCTCCAGAGAGTCGAGTAGTGCTTCGGTATACAATTGATGCGCTCGTTGATTTGGATTCGTCAGATTGGATGGGCGTAGGCTGAGATGCGAAAGTTGAGAACGCGTGCTGGAAGCTCTCGATGAAACGCGAACATTCAGGCACTCAGGCATCTTTCCTTCAGCCAATCATCTACGACAATTTTCAGCTTATGCATGAGGCTCGCACGTCACGGTCCCTCGGTCATCGCCGCATCTTGTACAGTAATCAGTTTGCCTGTAGCCACCTTCACACAATCCAACATCTCGCCGTACACAATCCGCCGCATACCTTTTCCTTGGATTCCACTCATAGCCATGGCCGCAATCAGGACGGCCGCGCCGTCAGTATCGACCATCTTCCGTTTTACATCACAACCGGCCTCGACTCGGCGATGCGCACAATGTCTCAAGGCCCAGAGATGTCCTTTCTCGTCCTTCCGACCGCGAGCAGCGTCCTCCAAACGACCACTGATGACTGAATCCGCGCATCGCCCGCAGACACTGGACAGCGAAATGCCACCGCCACCGAAAAATAGCGGCGTCCCAGAAACAAGCATATCCGGGAGCTCGCAGCAAACCTGGCCACCCACATCCCCGTGGCAACGGAAGGATAGCTCACCAAGCGTAGCATTGGGAGAGGCGGAGGCACAGAAAAGCAAGGCAACGGCAGGAGCGACATCTACATCACAAACGGCCAAGCCCTCGATCACTTTAGAAACAGCAGCGGCTAAGCCGAAGAAGAGCAAGCTGAGGCCAAGGAAGGCTCCCATAAAACTATCTGCTAAGGCTGTGGAACAACTGAAAGAATTATTTGAACAACCCGAGAGCAAACTCATTCGGATAGGCGTAAAGAACAGGGGTTGCAGTGGACTGGCATACCATTTGGAGTACGTGGACAAACCCGGAGTATTCGATGAGACTGTAGAACAGGATGGCGTCAAGGTCTTGATAGATAGCAAGGCGCTGTTCAGTATCATCGGGAGCGAAATGGATTGGCTGGAGGATAAGCTTAGCGCGCGATTCATCTTCAAGAATCCGAATATCAGTGAGTACCATGCTCAGCACATCGATATATCAATCACTGACAATGTTCGCAGCGGAACAATGTGGCTGTGGAGAATCATTCAGCATATCATAGCCAAACGCCCCTGTACAGCAATGTTAGAGCATTTACGTTGATTGCGTTCAAGCGAGAGGCAGGCCGGAAGCCGAGGGTCACCATAAAGATATAGCATGGCAGCAGACACAGCATCTATCACTACCTAAAACTTTCCTGGCTCGAAGTCGAGCACACGGACATTCTGAATCACGTCTTTCAGACTTGCCACAAATTCCAAATGTGCAGGGTCCTTCTCAAAGTAGTACTTGCGATCCTCCTCCGATTCGAACTCGCTCACGAAGCCATGAGAAAAGCCTCCCTGTCATGGAAGTTAGTCTGTTGGTCTTTTTGATGGTCATTGGGAGCTCAACTACTTGTAGTCCTTCTGGAGATGTGTCTCTTCCGCCACCATATGACTTGACGTATTTCTCGTTCGTTGTTGGATGGATGCAATTGTCTTTCAGGGCCAGCATGCGAGTGCAGACCTGTCAGAGAAGTTTAGTTATGGCGAACTGTGATCAATGTGCTCAATCTTACATCTTCGACTTGCGCATGTGTGACAGTAAGCTTGAACTCGAACAGTACAATGTGTACGATCGCCATCTTTCTGAGCACTGTGAACTTGTTGGAATGTTTGTCTGTGCCTCCAATGATCGTCTCTCGTTTTGAAGTGGAAGTGACGTCAAAGCTGGGTTGCGGTTGCGGATGGGTGCAGCTCGACCTTCTCGCAGTTCACTGTGCAGTATCACTTTTCACGCGCAAGATGCGACCAGATATCTCGTATGCTTGGATCTCGCTCGCAATGCAAACGAACAATAGTGATGCAATGACCGAAAGACTGCCGACACTATCATAGCTATGCAGATGCCCGTTTGCAATTGCTGACACATCCGAGCTACGGTAACACGGACGGACTTGGGTGGGACAACATCCAGCAGCTTCCCGTCTGCAGTCCCACCATTCGACAATGTCCTTGTCGAATGAGGCAATAGATGTCGTGGTACGCTTCTCGACGTCGAATCCCGATGTGGTGCTCAGCATCACGAATCCCGAACATGTTACCATCGCGTCTCTCAAACAACAACTGCGCGAGCAGCTTCCGGCACCCGCATCGAACGCGCGCCTACGATTGATCCACTCGGGCAAAGTCCTCGTTGACGACTCTGCGATATCGAGTAGTGTTAGCATCACACGACCACCTCCTGTTCGAGATGATGAGGCGAAGAGCACGAAAGCGAAGGGGAAGCAGCCGGTGAGGGATCTGGCACCAAGGGTATACATTCATTGCTCGATAGGCGATCCACTATCTTCGGATGAGCTCGTAGAGGAAAGACACAAAGCAGAGTCAGCGGACGCAGCCCTGCTATCGAAAGATGTGAACACCGGTGCCGGTCAACAGCAACAGCAGCACCATGAAACAACCACCACACCTGCCCCTCGCGGCTTTGATCGCCTTTTGGCAGCTGGCCTTGCACCAGCAGAAGTAGCCGACTTACGAGCGCAATTTCTAGCTATACAGGCTCACACTCATACCCCCGATACCATGCCGATGAGCCAGGAACTGCTAGCACTGGAAGAGAGATGGCTGGACCAGGGAGCCGGTGGAGGCGCTGGCGATGCTCAGGAGAATGGAAGCTTTGACTCGGAAGATGCTGGTGCTCTGGAAGACATGCTTTATGGCAACCTGATCGGATTCTTCTGGCCTATTGGAGGAGCCTTCTGGTTGATGAGAGAGGAAGGCGTTTGGAGCCGCAGAAGGCAGTTTGCGGTCCTTTCTGGATTCGTGATTAACCTGACAATGGGCTTGTCAAGGTTTCTCAGCTGAATTGTTTGATCCGGCAGCCAGTGCAAAAGTAGACGAAGGACCGCATGTCACTTGCCGGACTTCAGCCAGTTGCTCGACTCTATGCCAATCTGCCAGGAACGCATCTCCGCTTCCGATTCCCAGCTGGCCGTTCGAGTTCTGGCCTGCGACATAGAGCCTTCCATTCGCTACTGCAGCGATGTGGTCGCTGCCGATGCTGACACTCGTCACGTCGAGCGGTTCTGAATCTGGGCTGTCGGAAATCGTCACCAGGCTGAGCTCTCCCGGCTCAAGACTCTTGATACGATCTTCATTCCCCGGTGCCGCGGCGCCCCATAAGTATAGGGCCTTGTCCTCAGATATCGCGGCCGCCTGCCAGCCTCCAGCCGCAATGGATTCGATGACGAGGCCTCCAAGGTTTTCCACTACTCCTGGCTGATGAGCTGGTGTGGCATCATCCCCGGTGACTCTCCGACCCAGAGATTGGTACCTCGAGTCTCCCCTGGTCCAGTCAGTAAGAAGGAAGGCTTCTTGGCTTCGTTGTCTCGCTTACCATGTCCAGACACTACCATCATTAAAGAGCAGTATGAAGCTCGCGACATTCGATCGAAGGTCTTTTGGTCTGCCAGGCAGCATATGATGGCCGATAGGGTAGTTGCCCTCGCCACTAGGATCCTCATACCATTTCAGAAACAATTCATACGTTTCGAATTCAGTCAAGTGACAGAGATTGCCATTTGGTGCCTGCTTGGCGGTCATGGCAACGCGGTTGTTCGATGCCAGAGCCAACAGACCGATGCGTGGCGAGGAATCGACGCCTTTGCACACGAGCACATGTCCACCGGTGTGATCATCTTCGACGACATAAAGGCGGCCCTCATTGTCGACACATGCCTTGAGTCCATCATGGTCTCCAATGGCTGAATGTAGCGCTTGGGCTACTGGGCCCAGGTCTTGGTCAATCCGCGAGTGTCCAAAGCTGAGCACTCGAGTCCTGTGGATAATCACTGTAGTGCTCCAACCTGCAAACAGGACTCGAGGGCCTTTGACATCAGTGCTGAATGCTCTGAAGTTCTTCAGATCCTCTGTAGTAGTAGGTTTCAATTGCTGATGCGCATTGAACCCAGCGGCGTACAGAGTTCCAAGCTCATTCCCGTCAATCAGCTCGTCTCGACTGTTTTCGGCCATATTCGAAGCTGTTCTGGCTGTTGCAGTGATACTTTGGTACGTTGACAGCTGCAAGTCTGTACTGGGAAGGCGTGCTCAAAGTCAGGCCCCGCTCAAGGCCCCGCTTCCGCATAAGCGAGACTCGTTCTGCGAAGGACGAACATTGAGGTCACAGTCGACAGATCTGGAGCCACTATAGCGAGGTAGACCACCCAATCAAGTCACGGACTAGACACTGTCCCGCTTCTTGTCTATGACTACAAAGATCCGAGGTGCTGCTGTTGTTGCACAACAACGAATTCTTGAACTGACTGCACAGTGGATCAATATGCCTAACACCAAGACTGTTCATGTGCCTCATCTGGGTGGCATTGATGCCGCATACCAGATGCCACATCCTTACGATCCTGCGAAGCCGACGGTGGTGCTAGTGAACAGTTTTACTACATCGAGCGAATTGTACAAGTCGCAATATGCGAACAAGGACTTGACGAATGCGCTCAATCTCATATCGATTGAGTTGCTTGGGCATGGTCAGACGTAGGTGAGATGCTGAGGATTTGTAAACACCGTTTCTGAGAATGAACAGTCGGACCTCCACGAATAATTTCACGTACTGGGACACCGCGATCATGAATCTTCAAGTGCTCGAAGCTCTAGATATTCGAGGCAAAGTCTTTGTCCTGGGTACTTCCCAAGGTGGTTGGATTTGTGTCAGAATGGCACTTTTGGCTCCAGAGAAGGTCAGTACTGAAAGCCATTTTCGCTTTCCTCATCGCTGACTGCAAGCAAAGATCGCCGGCATCATCCCACTGGGCACATCAATGGACTACGAATCTGAGCGAACCCGTCAACTCGGCTGCTGGCAAGGTTTTGATGCCCTCGGTGGTACGATTCAAGAATGGACGACCACAACTCCCACGCCAGACTTCGTGCCCACGGATGACTACTGCAATTTCTTGATCGACGTTGGTTTTGGTCAAGATGTCCCGGCTGAGACACGGAAATTCTGGACTGAGACGATCAAGTCGAATTATCAAGGAGACGATGGGAGACGTCGAGCAAGAATGGCTGCTATTAATTTGAGGGAACGCGATGGATTGCATTCGAGGTTGTCGGATGTTAAGTGTCCTGTGCTTTGGATGCATGGTACTTCGGATCAGGTTTATAGTGTGAGTAAAGTGGAAATATGGCGAAGATGCCGCTATGGTACTAATGCTGTTTGAACAGGTTGCGAATGCGGAAGAGGAGATCAAGTTGTTCACCAACTGCGATGCGAAGCTTCAGGTGGTTGAGGGTGGACAGCACTTTTTGTCTTTCTCACACCCAGAGATTGTGGATTCGGCTTTGCTGCAATTTGTCAAGAAGCACGCCTGATAGGCAGCAACAGATGTGGATTTTTGAAAGTGGTCGAGAATCCGAAGACACCTGGCTCTACCATTGATATCGACGAATAACCTTTAGGCAGCTGATTTCATAGCAGTATATGTATACGAAGGGCGTGTCAGGCACTAGTACACGTACATCGCAATGTCTCAACCGACATCTTTCTCTAGCTTCGGGCGGAGACAGCACTCCACGTGTACGAACAATCAGCACTCCACGGGTACGAACAACCAACACAATAGCCTCTTCTTCCGTCTCCCTCCAGAACTCCACCTCAAAATTTACCACGATGTCCTCGGAGCCACACGTACCCGACCACTCTACATCCAACGCCACATCTGGAGCTGGACACAAAGCTGGACTCAAGGACGCCTGGGGCTGATCAGATCCCGAAAGTGCCATGCTCTACTCATCATCTGCCGTCGAATGAGAAACGAAGCACTAGAAATTCTGTACAAAAGACATGAACTCCAATTCTATACTACGCCGTCAGCTAGTCTGTTGGCTCAGGATAATACTCGGAAACAGATCTGCAAAATTGAGGAGTATGAGGAAGTTTTGAGATGGGTGCATAAGCTGCGGATTGTCTTGTTCGTTCCGCAGGAGCCACGGGATGAACGGATCCTGTTGGCCTTGATGGCGTATGTGAAGGCTGTTTTGGCGGAGAGGGAAGTGCCGCTGGAGAGGTTCACACTTGAGATGTGTGCGTTTGGTGGCAGCAGTTGTAAGCCTAGTGCCGTTTTGTACGCTGCGCAAGGTTTTCGTACCATCGAGAACGTGAAGTTCGAATTTCAGAGTGGGTTCTCTGGAGCTGGAAGTGAGAGCGCGAAGGAACTCCTGGTGCAACAGACTGCGCAGAAGACGGAAGAAAAGTCCACGGACGTGGATATGTCAAAGGAAAAGGCTCTGTACGGTTTAGAGCAAGCTTGGTCCAAAGCGCAGCCTGCCTGGTACAATCCGAGGTTGATCAGCAATTGCTGGTTGGGAACGAACCTTGAAGTGTGAAACGGGTACTCTAAGTACTGTCGCATTAGTTCAAGCTGTACAGATATTCGAATGTCATGCCCAATACCCCATGCACCTAACGTACAAACGCCGCCATGATTCCGTGGTCTCATCATCTGAATTTGCTCACGACGACTGCGATGATGAGTATCACTAGAACAGTGATGATCGCGACTGTTATGATCTTGTTCGTTGCCATCCTGCAAAGCGGTCAGCGAAATGTGATACTGACCCGTCACCAAAGGCTTGGTAGATACCTTCTTGCCATGCCTTTCAAGGTCTTGTTGCTCCGGTCTGTGTATCCCTCGCTCTCCAGAAGCGTACCGCGTGTGTGCTCAATCGTCTCGCGTTGCCTGCTCAAGTCCGCCAGTGTGTTTCGGCCAATATCCTCCGTCTCTAACGCGATTCTCTGCGACTCTCGTAATCTGCCGCTCGATCTTTCGAGCCTCTCTGTACCGCCAAGGAGCTGCTGCCTTTGTGCCAGCTGATCATCCTGTGTCGGGTTGTCTGTATACCGCTTTCCAAACAGTGCATGGCGGTCATCGTTCGACAGGCTCTTCAACTTCCGCTTCGCCGCATCTACGTCGCTCTCGTAGTTCCTGAATCTTTGATTGACCTTGACTTTCAAGGACTGTGGGATGTTCTGTTTCTCCAATCGCATCGAGTCTAGCAACTCTCGGGCTTCCTCCAGCGCTCTCTCGGCTTGGGCGATGAATGTCTTGCGCTGCTCGCCGGAGAGCTCAGGAATCTGATCAAGCTTTTGCGATATGTCTGCCTGCACCAGCTTCAACTCGGCTTCATAGTTGCTGAATAGCTCGGATCCCGCGTCGGTGTCCAGTGGGTTCGACATGTTCGCCGGCGTTTGTGCTGTTCGGGATGCGCTAGAGGAGTGCCGTAACTAGAATCTCTTGGTCGCTGATAAATATGTGTCTGAAACCGGAATTCTCGAGCGCGGAGGTAGATATGTACGTTGAATGTCAAGTGTTCACAGTCGGTGGTTGATGCCTCCAGGATGTTGGAGGCTGCGATGATCAGCTGTGGCGCAAGCGTGGCTTTCACGTGCACAGGACAAAGCGATCACGATGACCAGAAGCACGAATCTGCTCCGCTCTTTGCCGCCGCTTTGCAGTTTCATTCATGTTTTCGATGCAACTGCAGACGTCGCAATGGCATGCGACTGCAGAACGTCCTCGAAATGTGACTCGTGGAGCAAGAACGGTGAATATTGTGCTCGAGCATACTTTCTTCCCGCCGGACCCATGGCCTGTCCGGGTAAGTTAGTCTTGCCATCATGCACAATCTCCCAACCTCGCGACTTCTTCTGGCCGTTGCGCCTGCTGTCTGACACATGAATGCAGATCGACAACCATTAATTTGATGCATCTGTTCAAGCGCAAATCCACACAAGCAAACAGCGCGCAGAAGAGAATGGCTCCTCCAACCCGAAAGAAGGTCGCCATCGTGGGCAGTGGCTGCGCTGGCTTAGGAGCAGCATGGGCACTGAGAGATACTGACTATGAGGTGCACATCTTCGAAAAGGCCGACCGCCTTGGAGGTCACACCAACACTCAGCCATTCAACCATGGCAGCAAGACCATCGATGTCGACACTGGATTCATCGTCATGAACAACGCCACTTACCCCAATTTCATCCGATTCCTCAACCATATTGGTGTCGAACCCGTCAACACTGAGATGACCTTTGGTGTCTCCAGAAATCGAGGCGAATTTGAATGGTCGGGGGAGCCACGAGGCATATTTGCACAGCGGCGCAACATCTTCCGGCCCCAGCATTGGCGGATGATATTCGATATTGTTCGGTTCAATCAGTTTGCGCTCGACATCCTGGCTGACGACGACGATGCAACGTGGCGACCAGGATTCATTCGCAGCAAGAGGAAGCAGGCGGCTGAAATGACCATCGGAGAGTACTTGGATCGTGAAGGCTATTCGCAATCGTTCCGTGATGACTACCTCATCCCAATGACTGCCGCAGTGTGGAGCACTTCGCCAGACAAGGCCAGTCTGGAGTTCCCGGCAAAGACTTTGATTCGCTTCATGTGGAATCATCATCTTCTCTCGACATTAGCTGACCGGCCGCCGTGGCTAACGATACCCGGAGGCTCGCGCCGATATATTGATGCGATCCTTGAGCAGTACCCCAAAGATCGCTTGCATTGTCACCTCTCCTGTGAAGTCGCCAACGTGTTGCGGCCAGCAGCCAAGCTCGAGGGCCTGGTCAGCGTCGCCTGGATCAATGCTCAGAATGGAAAGATCGATCAAGGCAATTTTGATCACGTTATCCTCGCTTGTCACGGCGATGAGGTTCTCCCATTGTTGGCCAAACATGGTGCCTCGAAGACAGCTCCTTCATCCAGTGCCTCAAGCACCTCATCGAAAGCAAGCAGCTTCGTGCAGTCATCTCGAGGCGTTCAGTACGTGTCCGAAGAAGAGTTCGAGATATTTTCGGCATTTGAGACCACTGCCAATGTGTGCTACCTCCACTCGGACCTGGCACTGATGCCAACACGCCGTGCTACTTGGACCGCCTGGAATTACCTGGTTTGTCTTTGCCCTCTCAAACGCCGCAATGACCACGCTAACAAGATGTGATCAGGTCACCTCCAAGCCATCGCAACTCTCCCACCCGGCGGGTGTCAGTCTGACGTATTGCATGAACATTCTTCAGCACTTCCCAGAGGAGCAATACGGCCCTGTGCTCGTGACGATGAATCCAGATGAGGAACCAAAGCCAGAATTGACACAAGGAAAGTTCAACTATACACACCCACTGTACACAATAGAGTCGGTCCGTGCTCAAGAGCGTCTTGAAAAGATTCAGAATACCAGGGGGGTGAGCTACTGTGGAGCATGGACCAAATATGGGTTCCATGAGGACGGCTTCAGCAGTGGACTGCGTGTTGCCATTGAACATCTTGATGCCAAATTGCCTTTCGAATTCGTTGACTCGACATACAGCCGCGGACATAAGCCAACTCTCATCTGGAAGGACTACCTGCTGAGGTTGTTTCTACTGCTTCCGCTGCTGTCTGGGATCCGGATCGTGGAGAGGATCTTGGCCCTACCCGTCATCGCCTCAATCGTTCAACTTTTGAGCATCTTCGGTGCTCGATTGCTTGACCTCGGCGAATACATCGGGTGGCTGTGACGACGTGTCGAGGTGAAGACAAGCGGTATTTGCTATTGTAGACGCCGGTTGCATACATTTGCCCTGTTACCATAGACATAGACATAGACGATTGCATGCGACTTGAGCGACTGCTTAATCAATATTTGATTCAGGAATTCGACGTTCACTACTCCTTCAAGAACGCACTTGCGGCACACACTTTGCATCTTGCCCAACCCGGCAACAACATGTTGCCTCTTGTGGAGTCGAATGTGGATCCAAAATTCGATGCGCTGTATCGCGATCTGTGTTCAAACAAGCTTAGTGCCAATGGAACTTCCAAGGTCGATCTGAAAGTGCAGAAGGAGCGCGACACTTTCGACGAGGTAAGGAGATGGACCACGATCTCTCTTTCGGGTCAATCGCTTGAAATGTCCTTATCTGCATTGCAAACTCGAGTCGCAATATATTGCTAATACTGACTGTCACAGGAGTTGCGAAGAGCTCGGACATCAGTCGCAAAGCAGGGCCTAATCAAGTCGTACCTTCATTCTCTCTCATATGGCGATGATCAGCTACCCGCCGAGGTGAGACCAAAAGCGGTGTCGCTTCAATATGGTTCGCTGACTTTGGCAGTTGCAAGAACTCGTGGCGATAATCGCAGCCGCTCTGCAATCGCAGATTACAAGAGAGGATGCCTTGTTACTGAGAGAGGACGTCGACAAGTTCCGAGTAAGAACGACATACCGAGCTCACGATGCAGCAACTGACAGTGTGCCAGCAAAACGTAAAGCCCATTGCCAAAGAGATTTGGAAGGCCGCTCTTGATGATCTTGTCACTCTGGCTCGTATCTCCGCGCCACAAGCACATTCGGACGGGGACGACCTTGCAGCTCGCATACAGAAGCAGAAAGCAGATACAGCTGAATCCGAGGACTCGATAGCAGCAATCCGCCTAGATCTGGCACACGAGGTTGCAAACGTCCACGACCTCTATCGTAAGGCTATCGAAACATGCATCCGAACACTGGAGCAGACCATTCATGGCTCCGTTTCTCGCGGCACGAAAGCCAAGGCCGAATATCTCACCACAGTCGCCGAGGGCATGAGCAAAAAACTGCAACTCCAACACAACCAACTTCTATCACAGACAAGATCACCAGATCTGGAAGAAGCCCTCAAGACACGTTCCGAAGATCTGGACCACGAAGCCATCATGTTGAAGAGGAAGATACGCGATGCCGAGGACAAACTGGCAGAATACCACCAAGCAAAAGCCGTCCGAGGCATCGCAGCCGAGTACAGCGAGATCATCCGGGAGACAGCCAAGATCAAAGCGGACATCGCGAGGCTTGAAGGAAGAAGATGAGCACAGCTAGTGTTTCTATGCAATGCAAAGTCATGTTGCAGGAAGTGCAAGCGAGTTGCACGCGAATAGACTTTCCTTACATAAGCATTTCGACAATCTAATAAGCGCTCGAGCTGAACTTGAGCCGCGGTAGATTTCTAGTGCTACCCATGTCTCTCTCCTCATCTCGACAGAAATGACGACACAGGAATAAAGAATGTCAGTACTGGAACGACTGCGCGAGGTGTTTGACGATCGTGCTTTCGCTGAGGAAGTGAGTATTCTAACAACATTCACTGATAGCATCTTTCTCGTAGCACTGAAATTCCCTTATCACATGTTAGAATGGCGGGCTCCGAGCGGGGAGGGCCTAAAGGATCGACATCTGATCAACAACAAGAAAAACATGAAGAGAGGAAATGGAGGGAACATATTGAAGAGGGTATCAGAACTATGGTCGAAAGCGTTCGTGGATATACCCATTCATCCTCTGCAGTTGTTTGATCTCATTTATGCACAATAAGCTCATAGGCTTTTCCCCCAGAGCTTCAAATCAGGCTGCAAGCTAACGCAAAGTGTCAATTCCTAGAGCGACGAAGACCGCGACAACAATTTCCTAATCCCATGGCTCAAGAAACTCGAAATAGTCGAAGCTGAGTTGACGTCCAAATCAACCTCACGCATCGTCTATCGCTTTCCTGTCTTGAGGGAATACCTAAATCCGACAAGGACTTTTCACGGAGGTGCCATTTCGGCTATCTTCGACGTGTGTACGACTTGGACTTTGTTTCCGATCTCGGACTATGGATTTTGGAGTACCATGGGGACTACGAGGTCGTTGCATTGTGTTTATGTGAAGCCTGCGTTTGAGGATGATGTTGTGACTGTGGAGTGTCAGGTCTGTTTTCCTCTTCTCTTCTTCCTTGCGAGCTTCTCGCTGATTCTTGTTTTCCAGATCGTGCATGCGGGAAAGCGACTTTGTCTCTTGACAGGAATCATGAAGCGGGAGAAAGACGGGTCGGTCGTTGCGACTTGCGAGCATAACAAGTACAATATCGACCTCGATGAGTCTTCGAAAATGTAGCTTCAGAAGCAACGACAGCAAGACCTTCCGAAAGCCTTTGGCGTATTTTCGGTATTTTGTATTTGTACAATATTTATAGACAAAAGCCATTCCTTCTATTATGCTGCGCTCGCTCAGAAGTCGGTCACTCTGCCATTGTAGCTCCAATCGCCCTTCCATCGCAATGGATCATTCTTCGGCCCTCCTACTTCACCTGTTTGTGGATTGACTTCGCCTTCGAACTCTGGTGCGGCGCCTCGTCTGATATTTGGGTGTAGCTCTTCGCCATCGCCTTTTGCTGCTACTTGAGCCCGAGCGCGTAATTGCTCTAGCATCTTGTCTGCTTGGGATGATTTGGATGCGGTGGTGCTCGCGCCTGACTCCTCAAGCTTTTCGCTGTTGGTTGGCTCGGGATATGGTTTGGGTTGACTGAATGCGCCTGTCGATTGCTGTTGTAGTCGCTCGAATATCTCTTGCTCTTCTTTGGGTAGTCGTGGTGGAGCGGGCCCTGTTGACCAGCGTGATCTGGTGGGTGTGGAGGTTGCGAAAGTTCGGACGAAGAAGCCTGGGCGCATGGTGCGCATCGTTCGTGTGGTTGACTGCATGATTGCTGTGCAGATGGATGGGCAGGTTGCTCAGTCTGCGATCTGGAGGATAGATATGTATGAGAGCATCATTGTGTTCGTCTAGCTTCTGGAACATGGGTGGCGCCCGATGTCGCTACGCCCGGCTGTCTGTTATTCCCGGATGAACTTCACTTCTGCGCTTCAGCTTCAGCTTCCACTCCACCTTCACACGACACATTTATGCGATGCAGACCAGACGATCTCACCATACTGGCACGCAAGATGTTTTACGCACGTCGCTCGACAGCGCGCTTATCGGCCATCGTAACGTGTAAGAAATTGAAACCGCCTTCATGCGGAGTGTGAGGCTTGCTTGCATGCATGTCTGAACAACGTTGAACAACTTCACTTCAGCTTCAGTAATGGCAGGCGCGCGGTGGCCGGGAGCGGGATGCTCCACTTTCGCTCCTCGCTCCTTCCTATCGTTACTCTCTTGAATAGCACGAACACTTCACCAACACCGAATCACCTTTTTCTTCGCCCTTTCGCTCTGACTTGAACTCACACCACATACTGACCATCACCACCTTGCCGACAAACACTGCAGCACCTGCACCACGGCGACGGCGCCAAGCTGCGCACCAACAGCCACACGCACCAAAGAAAAGAAGCCTGACACTGGTCAGCAAAATCAAAAACCAAACATTCAAGATGCACATCCTCGAGCACATCAAGAACTGGCCATTCCTCCGCCGCCTCCTGTCCAAGGTACCAGGACCTTTCCTTGCGAAGTTCACGCGCCTTTGGAAGGTTTGGCACCTCCTGCGGGGCTCATACAAAGCCAAGTTGCAACAGCTGCACGCCCTTCACGGTGAGTTCACTCAGTGATATTGGCTCACATTACGCGTACTGACAGTCTCAGGACCATTGATCCAAGTCGCGCCACGAGAAGTCAGTTGGCAGTTTCTCAACACCAAGGAAGACACGAAGCGTCTCCGTGACCTGGAGAAGCGTCCATCGCCAGTGACCAGCATCGTGCAACTCGACGCAGCACACTCGCTGCGTGACTGCTTGCAGATGGAGAGGCTGATTCGTAACGAGCACCTGATTGATGCGTGCAACGCTCTCTTTCGCTGTGTCCTGAAAGACGCGTCTCAGAAGCAGACTTCGGTCGATTTGGCCAATCTGCTCACCCGCTATGCGTTTGATGTCATGTTCTCCGTCACTACTGGCGAGCGCGCTGGTTTCATCGACAAAACTCCAAACACAAAAAAGATTTACCGTAAGCTGGAAAGCTGGAAGTTCTACTCGGTGCTCTACGGCTCATACCTGCGGTACCACCCACTTCTCAAGGCACTGCTCCCAATTATCCGCTGTCGCAGTCAAGGCCAGGACACCTTCGACCCAGTGCTGGAAGTCCTGGGCGAGAGAAGACCCGCAGAGCCTGCTTGCACACAAGCGCACGAGGATGGCGTTGCCGGCTCAGACGAGCACAAGCTGACTTGCATGGGCGATTTAGAAGCCCGCACAGCGCTAGCCATTGCAGGTGCCGACTCAGCCACATCTCTCTCGCTCGCAGTTCTCAAGCACGTCGGTGCGGATGAGGAGCTCCAGCAGCTTTTGCTTGCTGAAATGACTGAGGCTGGTTTCACCGGCAATGCGAGTTTCCAGGAGCTTGCCCTCCGCAAGCTACACATGCCTCGTACAAACGCACTGATTCAGCATCATATGCGCCTCCTGGGACTTCACGATATGGGCCTAAGTTACGTCAGTCCAGAAGGCGGATTCAAGCTCGAGGAGATCATCGTCGAAGCCGGACACACCGTACATGTGACCTCGAACGACAGTGGCTTCACTGAAGTCGAGATTGGCAGCTTCCAAGCACTTGATCTTGCTTCGGCTCCAGAGTTACAGAGAAACCTTCCAGCTTACAACCTGTGGACACAAGATCATTCGCTCGCCGATTGCCACTACCTGTTGGTTTCGAAGTTACTGGCAGTGACTCTGCAGAACTTCAGTATCACAAGCGTGAGCAAAGGCGTGCAAGTCACCGTTGCCGACAGAGGTAACGAAGAGGGTGATAACATCCTGCTATCGGATGGGAAGTCCGACTCTGAAGACGAAAAGAGTTCTGATGCCGCAACCTACGATGGAAACAGCAGCAGCGGTGTCAGCGATCTGCAGCGCAAGGCCACTATTACTCCGTCGAATATGGACATTCTGGGCGAGAACTTTGGCCCTGCTGTTACTGACGAGCTGTTTCGACTGTTTGAGCCCAACTCAAAGTCGACTTACGGATACGATGTGCTGAGAGTTGGGCCCGTGAAGCATTCAGTTGCGCGTTTCATGGTGCACAAGGCCCTGGACAACATTTACGGAGGTCGGCTACAGCACGAGACCGACGTCGACAAGATCATCAACATCGCTGGCGAGAAGACGCGGATGAAGGTCAACAAGCATGGGCGTAAGAAGATCCGTTACCCAGTCATTCGGCCGTGGTACAAGGATGGTATTGAAGGCCGTCGGCCGCGACCAGTGAACCAGAAATGGGGCGGCTGGGCTACTCAAGAGCATCAAAAGTCGATGGATGCTCAATCTGAAGAAAGCTACCTGAGGCAGCAGCAGGCCAACTTGGTGGCCGATGCATCTGGTGCGAAGACAGAGCCTCCGAAACATACCACATTCAGAGAGACCTACAAGCAGACCGGAGGTTCTAACGGCACTGGTCCTCGAAAGGTCTTGCGTGTCGAGACTACCATCCACGACGGCAACGGAAGCATCACGACCAGCAGCGACGGCGTGCTTCTTGGTCAAGAAGTCAAGGCAAAGGCTGAATCAGCTCCGACGATCCGTCCAGAGGGCTGGGTTCCGCCACACATGCGCGCCCGACTGGAGCGTGAGCGTCAGGCAGCTGAGCCTGCGGCTGCGGCTGCGGCTGAACTGGCTTCACAAACTCCACTACCCATTTCGCCAGAAATCGAACCATCCATTCAAGATCTCGACTCGGGCACTTCGACTTTGAGCAGCGACTCGCCTCGCTCTTCATCTAGCATTGACAGAACTGACTCGCCACTCGATCTCATGGCTCCTGAATTCACCTTCAACCGCCCCTCCAAATAAGTGGGCGGGTTTGGCAGCACGACCTCGACGAACACGAAAACGATGAAGGAGACGAAGACATGCCAGCCCAGAAAAGGTTGGCCGGCAGAAAGCGAAAATGCGATTGGGAAGGAAATTCACCAAAGTTCTGAATGGTTTTGTTTGTCCACGCGGATTTCACCGCTGTTCTCGATGCTCAGATGAGCTTTTGTAAAAGTAAATGCGTGTCCTTTTTCGAACACGTGCAGGATCTTTGTCCTCATCAGCACGTGGTGTAAACTACTTCTCTCTACTCTACTTCCATCAACTTCGGAGCCTCATCATCGTCATCGTTCGTGCCTCCCACGCCTGGTCTCCATGCCTGTGCCTGTCTTGGCCACACTCTCTTGTACAAGCTGACAGCAACAGAGTCGAGAGGATTGATCTTCGCGTCGAATGTCGCTTTGAAGTAGCCATGTGTTCCCAAAGTTTCTTTGATGAAGCCACTGCGTCCTCTCTTCGTCCACAATTGCAGGGCACGGAAGTATTGCACATCGTCGTTGTTGAAGAACATGTAGCGGACAGTCACCACGCGTTTATGGATCTTGTAAGGGTGTCCAGTGAGGATGATGCGTTTGGCTATGATGCGTTGCGTCGAAGGCGGGAGAATTGTGCCAGTTGCTATTAGCTCGAGTTGACTTGTTTGTGCTTGCGAGATCTTGAGCGATTGTGCGAGGTCTTCGATGGCATCGCCTGCGGAAGAGGTTGTCGGCGCTGGGAAGAAGAGGCATGGTACGCTGCCCCATGTTACAGGACCGACGAAGGTGGCGACTGCGGTGCGACCTGGATGCAGGTAGCGGTCGAACTTGTGGACGTTGTTCGGCGTGTTGCCTGCTGCGCTGTAGAGCGGGTTGATGAGGAGTCGGCGAGCGCCGCATTGCATGATGAGAGGCGTCTTGCTTTTGATCGGCTCGGGATAGTCGGATGAGAGCGTGATGGAGACGTTGACTACCGTCCGTTTGTGTTCGTGTCGCAAGAGCGAGAACAGTGCTGTTGGCTTCGGCAGCGCTTCGAGCTCTTGCCGCCGGTCTTGTGGGATGCGTAGATGGACTGCCACACGCGTGCCAGGCTTCACGCCGCCTGTGAGCGCCTCCTTGACGACGCGGTTCTTGGCAGACTTGTAGTCCGCAATCTCCAGCAACCGAGCATAGTCCTCTGGTTCGTAGGGCTTGTCCTCCTCCGTCTCCCATGCACTTGTTCTCAAACTCTTGAGACCTCTGTATTTTGCCAATCGCTCGCGCGCGTTGACACCAGGATGCAGCTCGATCTCGTCTGGGAATTCTAAGTCGTCCTCTGCTTCTTCACGTCTCGACTGGCGATACGCCTCGATTTGATCTGCTTCGTCTTCCGGCGCTCGATCATCAAACATTTCGCTCTGTGGGTACTCCGATGGACCACCGGCCTCTGTTGCTGCGTCCATGCGATCTTCGAAGTGGCCGTCAGCAGGACCCGCTACCGAGCCGTTCGCATTCACATCCATCTCTTCGTCCTCATCTTCATCGGCATCTTCCAGATCTGAACCAGAATAGTCGACATCGTCCAGGTACCAGGCTGCTTGGTATTTGCTGGTTCCTCGAGGCAATCGTTTCGGTGCAGGAATGTTGTCTCGGTCATCGTCGTTAAAATAGTGGTGATCATCGAGCAACACCGCTTTTCGTTCTGAAGGAGCAACGGAGGCTGTAGGCAGCTCGTCCATGGTCGTCTCTTCGGGTGCAAGCTCGGCGAGATCGTCGCGCTCATCTGTGGCTTGCTCGAGAATTTGTTCTCCTTGCGGTTCGTCCACGGTCATCTCATCTTTCTTCGCTTTCTTATGCCGTGCCTCCAACGGAGCTGCTACGATCTTCTCGATCTGTACATCACCCCAGTCGCCCATTTGCACCAGTCGGTCAGCCTTCAAGCCTCTCCCGCGTACGACACCAGTGACGATGGCCTGATCACCCTCCCATCGGCAGTCTTCAAGTAGCATCCAGCTCCTGTCCTCGCGCCATCTGATGCCCTTGGGCATAGTTGTGCACAGACTCCGCATGACATTGCTGCATTCTTGCCTGTTGCCCAAATCATGTACCTTCTCTTGTGTGGCGAAGAAATGCGTGATGAAGCTCTTCAAACTCTTCACAACATCCGGTCGCTTTTTAGCTGGTTCTACCCTGTCCAAGCCATATACACCAGTGAGCACCGTGGACACACCTTGGGCTTCGATGCTGCGAAGAAGCTCTTCGCCTGTCTCGTCCACCTCCTCGTTGGCACTCAACACGAACAGAACGAAATCTGCAACTCTACAGGCATCCAGGCATTGTATCACATCCCTCGTGGGCGTCAGGAATCGTACTTTCTGCTTGAATCGTGGGACGTATATGCTGGCGGACTGCACATCGATGTCATCGGCCTCGACGCTGCCAGTCAGCTCACTGATGGCTTTTGTAGAGCTCACGTCGTCACACAGAGGGACCACAGCAATGATGCGAGGTGCAGCATCGCGACCTGCGAACACAGACGCCTTGTCCTCGCGGTCGTTCGCGTGGTTCTGACGCAACTGCTTTGCCCGATTGCGCCTGTCAATCTTGGACATGATTTGCTGCTGTGGTGTCTTTCTGCTACCCTTCTCCCAAGCCTCGACCTTTCCCTTCTGCTCGTTCTTCAGCGACGATTTCGAGGCGTGGCGGGTCTTGAACGCCTTGTTGACCTGCTTGGTGGTCGGGCGGTGGGAGTGGTGTTCGGGCGCCATCGAGCCACTGCGAGGGCCAGCGCCGCCTGCTCTGAATCTGAAAGGAAGTGTAGTCGCCAGCGTGACTGAATTTCTACACGAACAGAGTCAGGCACTCTTGCCCTCCACGCAGCAGACGAGAAATTGTGCTAGTTCGCCGATAGCACGGGCCAGCTGGTCCGATAAGCAGGGCTTGCCAAGACATCCGTTCCTGCTGCCGACTTTCAATCTGTGCACCAACGACAACAATGCATCGCAAGCACTGACACAAAGTGGCATCATGGCTAATCCAGCGACCGGCTTTTCTATGATTTGCATCCGAGCTTACCAATGTCAGTTGGCTTAAGTTGTTGGTCTTGGCTGATCCGCCCATCCGACCATAGCATGGCAGGACGCGGTTAGCAATCATCAAGCGTGGACTCTGTACATGCAGCGACGACAAATCGTGACAGCAGAGGCTTCGTTCTTCGGAAGACCTCTTGTGCTGTCCCCCTTATATCGGAGGCGCACTCCGGGCGCTGTAGGTCGAAGTGAAGTTAAGTGGCCCATATGACGGCTCTTCCACGTCATGGCGGTAATGATGCACTTTTGTGCATGTTCTCTATCATAACATGTGTGTTTCTTCATCTCTTTCTGCTTGTCTCAAACTCGCTGAACAATAGCTCATCACTTTCCAACATGGCCACACAATTGGAATCCGTCTACAAACTCAAGTGCAGCTGCAATCAGTACCCCTGGGGCAAGACAGGCAGCGACTCCATTGCTGCGCGACTGTGCGAGAAGCAGCAAGGCTGGGATGGCAAAGGACCAGAGACGCCTTTCAAAGTTGACAATGAGAAGTCTTACGCCGAGATGTGGATGGGCACGTACCCGGAACTTCCATCATACGTAGAAGAAACTGGCGAGGATCTCCAAGCTGTTCTGGATCGATACCCCAAAGAGCTGATCGGCCAAGAGACACTCGATAAGTTTGGCCATTCTAAACTTCCTTACCTGCCAAAGGTCCTCTCCATCGCCAAGGCCCTGCCTCTTCAGCTTCATCCCAACAAAGAAGTCGCAGCCAAACTACACAAGGAAAAGCCAGATGATTTCACGGACCCCAACCACAAGCCAGAAATCGCCCTCGCCCTGTGCAAATTCGAAGCCTTTTGTGGCTTCAAGCCACTTGAAGACATCGAAGGTCTACTGAAGGTCGAGCCGCTCCAACAATTCGTGCCGGGCCAGCAGTCATCCTCCTTCAACGATGAACAACTCAAAGCTGTCGTGGGCAACATGCTTAAAGCCGACGACTCCACAGTCAAATCCGTGTACAAGACGTTGACCGACCTTCCCGGATCGCAATTCGGCAAGTACGATTACATTCCAAAACTCGCGCCTCGCCTCGCCGAACAATATGGCGAATCAGACCCGGGAACCCTGGTTGCTCTCATCACAATGAACTACCTCGTTCTCGAAGCAGGCGAGAGCATATACATCCCCGCGGATGGTATTCATGCGTGCCTTGCTGGAGACATCATTGAATGCATGGCTCGATCGAACAACGTCTTAAACACTGGATTCTGTCCTCGCGCAGAGAGGAGCAACATCGATCTGTTCTTGGAGTGCTTGACGTTCACGCCACATTCGGCCGAAGAAGCAATTCTCAAGCCAAAGCCGTACAAGAAGAGCAAGAATGGGAAGTCTACTGTCTATGCGCCTCCTCTCTCGGAGTTCGACATGCTGCAGACAGAGCTCAAACCTGGTGAGAAGGAGGTCCTTGAGGCCGTGGGTGGTCCAAGTATCCTGCTCGCAACGAAGGGAAGCGCGACGTTGAAAGCCAAGGGCAAGTCGTACAAGTTGAACGAAGGCGCCGTTTACTTCGTTGGGCAGGGCACAGATGTGGAGCTGGAGAGTGATGAGGGATTGCTCTTACATACTGCTCTGGTGGAAGGTAGCACTTCATAGTGGCTCTGTAGATGAAACCGAAGCGCTCACGACCTGTGATGAACAGAATTTTCTGCATAGAATTGTAAAGAAGTTTCCTCAAGCAATGCATTTCTCTCATTCTCCCACTTCAACTCATCTGATCGAACTGATCCACTATCTGTCTCATTGCTCGCGTATGCTTCGCAGCCATAATGGTGTACGTAAGGAGTGCGACTATGGCAGCCTGCAATCCTAACCATCCCAGGAATAGGATCTTGCGCATTATCCTCTCACGTCGACGTGTCTGCCGCTTAGTTCTGATAGAACATCCATAACACACGTACTTCGGTTTCGCCGTATCGGTGCAATCCTTTCTCTGAAAAATGCAGTGTTCTCGAGGGGCCAGTATATCTCTGAAATCGATTGCATTTGAGTTGCTTTCAATTTTTGGAGGCTGGCTGTTCGCGTGGGCTGTGTGTCGTAGTATCGACGAATCACGACGTGGTGGAGGATGATTGATGGCGTCTCGCGGCTGCAGGAGAACTGAAGCTGGTGCAGAGAGTTGTAGCAGATCGCTAGCTATGTATGGAGTTGGTGTAGTCCCAGTGCTGCTGCTACTGCTGCTGCTTTCACCGAAGAGTGATTCTGCGATCTGAGGTATGGTAGGTAGATGGGTTCTTGAGCGCCATGGGGCGTCGCGATGCCTCGGTGAAGGAAGCTGCAATGGAGAGGGCCTAGGAGCGTCCATAATAGAGAAGTCGAACTGTATCTCAGGTGGAGGAATGGTGCCGGCTGCGAATGCACCCCCAGGTCTCGGATCGATAGGAGAGAAATCGCCGAGCGCGGCTGCTGGTATACTCCTTCTTGGCCTGCTCCTGTGAGGCATGGTGAAGGACAGATTCTCGACAAATTGACTTTTGCGAGTTTGCTGTTTCCAATGCTCGACCTCCTTTCCTTGTGGTGTGACTAGTGCTTGCGTCTGATGATACCACTGGCTATTCCAAACGCCGCGACAAGGACGAAAACGAGGACAAGGAAGAATATGTCACGTCGCGAACAACGCCGTTGGTATCTGTCAAGCGAAGCGGTAGATCGCGACCGAGACAGTGCTGATGAACATGTGGGGCGCGGGCGATAGCATGGCAGGAGTGGGCCATGTCGTTCATATGAAGGAGGCGCGCTCGACTCATCGTAAGATGGAGGAGCGTAGAGGTAGAGGAAGGCAGCCGCCGATGGCCGCTGCGGTAATTGCTGCTGGATTCCAGGATTTGCCATTATGTTCCGTGTATGCAGTTGCTATGTAGTTGGCTGCTTCTAACTGCCACTTGCCGGAGTAATAGAGCCCGCCAGGAGCCATACTCTTTGTGCGTTGTCTATTCTGCTAATCGTCGCACCTGTGCGCCCCATCCGGAACACTGGTCAGGCAGTACGAAGCACTAGCTTTAACATTTGCCATTCCACGGCTCCTCGCATCATTGGGCTGGGCGTTGCGGTAGGGCCGGGGGCTGCTCTTCTGTGGACTTTGTTTGCACATTTGGAGTGCCTGTGCCAGCCATCGCAGAATCGTTCTTTTTCGTACGTTGCCGCCACTGAGCTGTGGCCTTGTCATAGGCAGCAGATACGCTGGACCCGGCAGAGACCATCTTTGACTGCGCCCAGCCTATGTAGCTCTGCTCGTTTTTCTTTTCGACTTCTTTCTCCAAGCCCTGGACGTACTCGTCCGACACTTCTTTGGAGGAACTGCCTTTGGCTTTCTCTTTCTCTTCGTTCTCCGCGCGCTCTCTGTTCTCCTTCTCGTCCAGTTCCTTCAGTCCGACCTCTTCCTCCTTCAGACCCTCCAAGTCGACATCTTCGAATCCGATTTGCTGTAGGATCGGCCCAGTCAGGAAACGATATCGAGTATGGCCGTTTACAAGGCTGCTGACATCAAAGTTTTCCACACCCTTGACGTGCTCGATAGCCTGCAGGCCTGCGACGCCCAAAGATATGCTTTGGCTTCTGTAGAGATAGCCAAGAACGTAGTCGTTGGTTGAGTAGATATTGACGAGGCGGCCAGATACTACGGCGCGCAAATTGCGCCATTCTGCAGAAGTGGCAGAGGCAGGTGTGCCTATTAGTATAGCGTTCTCCACGAGCCCAAAGGCCTTGCGTTCTGCCAGCTGCTGCAGACAGGCATAGACGACCTTTGCACCCATGCTATAGCCAATCAACGTAACGGGTCGTTCTCCTTGTGCTTTGTTGATTAAGGCATCGGCGAGTACTTCGCCGCATTTTTGTGCTCGGTGGTTGGCGACCGAGAATGGATTGTCGATGATGCGTCCCACCTTGCACATGTTAGCAAAGACTGTACTTGAGTGGCTTCACGAACTCTTCCACTTACCTTCAACAGAGCAAGCGGCCACAACCCTGCATAGAGGGCCCCAAGGAGTGTACGCTTGATAATCTCCGTTTTTGCATAGGCCCAAGCAGTACTCGTTACGAATGTAGATATCGAGTTTCCGAGGTTCATCAGAGCCTCCAGTTCCCAGCGTAGTGCAAAAGATTCCAGCTGGACGCCTATCACTTTCCACGGCTCAACGACCTCCTCCTGCTTAGTTAGCCAGCCGCTAATGCCAATGGCGACGCGCAGCCGTCGAAATTCTTTTTCGATCTTTCGTGGGCGGTGACGCGTACGGACAGGCTCAAAGCCAAAGTCCTCGATCTCTTTCGCGTATTCATCCATCATCTTGCCTGTCATGCGCCCACCATATGCGCCGAAGAGACCGCCTACAAGTACTCCAGACCCAGCCAAGGCTCCCAGATAGCCAGCTGTAGCCGTGCCCGCAAGACCTATGCCTCCCATCACTGTACCGACTCCAGCAGCGAGTAGCGGTGCGGCCAAGCCTCCAGTCACGCCGATGAGTGCTGCGCCAGCAGCAGTCGCAAGACCCACCTTCCACCTCCTGGCCGTCTTGTTCTCTTCGGCCTTCTTCTTCGTTTCCTCATCTGCCGTCATGTTCTCAGCGGCAGCTAACAAACCCCGTGCGACCTTGCTTTCATCAAGCCCGAGGACGTCAATAGGTAGATCCAAGCTTGTAGACAAGCGTAGAAGTAGAATTCGAGACTCGGCGTGATAGTGTTCCAGACTGAGCAGCAGAAGCAAGAGACAATGCAATATCAGTGTACGCTGCTCTTCTGTTAATCTACGCAGCGGGCAATCTATGGGAGGATATAGCGCTCTCATAGAATCGTCGACAGCTTTGTCGTACTTGGGCGGGCTTTCAAATCGCATGGGCGGGGACGCCGCTCGGGCTTCCTCTTCCTTCTTCTTCGACGATTCGGATTCCCGTTTTTGGCGCCGCTCTTCCTCCTCATGAGAGTTCAGCACTTCCCCGACGCGTTGAATGACACTCGATCGCCATTTGTCCCAATGCTCGAGTGCTGCACTTTTGAGCTCCTTGGACTTCGCCTCTGCCAGCTCTTTCTCTCGCTGCGCCAGTTCTTTCTGCTCCTTCTCCAATTCCTTCTGCTTTTGGACCGCATCCTCCGTTTCGCTCTGAACCTTTTCGTCTGACGCCTCGGCATCTACGTCGGGCAAAGCTTCGCGGAGGTCCTCTACGACCAGGCTGGTGTTGGAGCCGGTCTGGGTGGCATCAAACGCGTCTTCGATGTTCTGCTTCATGGCTTCGGTGCAGTCGGCGATCAGCAGCGTAAGCGCAGTGCGGTCCTCGTGCGTGCTCAGAATGGTCGTGAGTGTCTCGCCCTGGGCCTCCTCTTCGCCAGCGCCGCCATTGGCGCGGTTGGAGAATGGAGTGGATATCTTATTGAACATCCCGCTTATGGTTGGTAAGAGTTATGAGAATGTAGCATTTGCCTACCTGAAGCCTGACAGAAGAGTCAGAAGTCTCCCTTACTTGAGCTTGCGCACAGCTCGAGCCATGATGAAGGTGATGACGTGAGAGCGATGGTTGAAAGTCGCACAAACCAGATCTTCGTTTTCCCTGCAGTAGCTCCACACGCGCCGAGCCTAGTGCCGAGACCCACTTACCACTACGAAGCCACGACACGTGTTGAATTACGTAGCCACCCTGACCACGTGATTCTTGGCGGAGAAGAGT